>JABUQX010028093.1:5000-44395 GCA_015478945.1 Trachelipus rathkii
CTCTAAATTAAGCACTTCCTCTCAGTCTGTTGAAAGGCGCACAAGGTCAACACATTCTTCAACCATTTTTCAATTCTTCTCCCTCTTTAACTTCTAGAATTGCCTCTCTCTTATCTTTCCGATTCTTATTCTCGCTATCTGGATAAGAATTTTCCGGTTAGTCGCTTTTCGACTGTTGAAATTAATTCTTTTAAAAACCTCCAACTTCTACAAATTATCCCTCTCGTAAAACCACCTCTCCAACTTTCCTATCTCTTTCGACGGTTCTCTCGTCTCTCTGTTGACAATATAAACATCTATCCTTGGCCTTAACCTATAAACAAAAAAATGTTTGGGAAACCTCACATCCACAACCGTTGCTAGGGCGGCCTCAAAGGAAAACTGGGAGTTCTGTTAGACTTTGCGAGACTTTTTTTTCCTCCTCTCAGTTACTCCAGCTTTACAAGGGCCTCATTCGCCCTTGTATGGAGAGTTACTGCTCTCATATCTGGGGGGCTCTGGGGGCTCTCGGGTCTTCACCCGGCTTTTGGACAGGGGTCGAGTCAAAAGCAAAAGACTATAAACTTTGATCCGTACTTTTCTCTTCTTTTGTACCCCTCTACCTTTGCGGCGCGTGTTGGTTGCTTTATCTCTTTTCTATAGTACCGCAGCGGCGGTGCTCGAGGAAACTTGTCCACTCGCCGTACCAACCACCATTACGACGCCCTCGTAACACTAGGTGTGCTGTTGTTTGCGCACGAGTTTTGTGTTGGATATTGTAACTCGCAGGCTAGTTCACTGCGGTTGCTTCCTTCTTTTTCGTGCCACCCCGGTTCTGTGGAATTCTCTTCCATGTTCTGTGTTCATGCTGAATTTAATTCTCCCTCACTTCAAAAGCTTGCGTCTGCTTCTCATATGCGTTAAGTGATGAACTTCTGAGCGTCTGTTTTAAAAAACAACCTAGCATAACTCCAATCGTTTTGTATATATGATAACAAATTCATACATTATATTTATAAACTTTGCGCTGACAAGTTCACTTAACACATGCGACGCATATAAACTTTGTAAGTCACTCATACTGATCGATTTTCGTATTGTATATATATCTATAAAAATTTAATAAGATTTACCAACTAATCATTTAATACTTATATTATTATATATATATAAGATATATAATTATATATAATATATATATTAATTACTATATATATTATTATATATTATTAATATATATAAATTATATATATAATCTCGAATATATTATGACAATACAAAATGACGCACAGTTACAGCCTCAGGAGACTGTGAGTGGCTTTCTTATTCTGAGTCACACGGAATGGGAGATGTTTATAGTTAACAGTTACACACCACGGTAACACTCATATTATATACCAATGGCGGTCTCTCGTTATTTCCAATATATGGTAAATTTTGTCTAGACTTGTTTCATTGTCCCCTTGAGAAAATCGCCGCTTTCTACGGAACATTCCTATCTCCTTCAGTCTCCTTATAGGTTCTTACTCCTCCAAACCAGATGAGGACTCATCCTTGATATCCTCATATGTTGCACTCCATCCTCTAGCCATATCTACAGTCTTTCTTCTCAAACCTCAAGGGCCTCAGCACTCGTGACAATACTCTATTATGATCGCTAACATAAAATATTACAAGATTATTATTACTTCCTGTCTTGATAAGTAACCATTGGGGATTTATATATATCCCTAGGATTTTTTGTTGTAAATTATCTTTGCTTCCAAGACTGATTAAGTCTTTTCCAAATAGGAGCTTATTGCCTGCCTTTAATCACCCTATGAATCTTTTCTTTGGTCCACGAGAATCCAAGAATCCTCGATTATATCGTAGGTTAAAACTTTTATTTGAGTAACCTTAACCTTTTTACCTATTTAAAATCATTTGCACTTAATCCTGCGACCAAGGAGGTTATCAAGAGTCATTAATTTAGTAATATCTTCTTAAAACATGTGACTTTGGTTTGACAACTTGTATATATTATATATATATATAATTCATATATATATATATATTATATTATATATATATATTATTATTATAATTATATATATATATTATATAATATTATATATATATATATATTATATATATATATTATATATATATTATAGTTTTTTTTTTTTTTTTTTTCTTTTTTTATTTCTTCTTTCTGCTTCAGGTCCGTACCACGTCTCTAGCCACTAGGGGCCGCCCTCATTTTCTGCCACCCTAGGCATTTGCCTAGTGGTTAAGAGGGCTCTGACTCCAGTGACGTCATCTATGCACACGTCGCAATCGTGCGACCCCATAGCGAATATTGAGGACTACATGGATTTCTGACCCCTATATCAGCTTAACAATCCTGAGCATCAACCGCTACAAGGGTAAGAAATTTAGAACCACTGACGTTAGTTTTAATTGATTTAAGATATGGTAGGACGGTTCTCGAAAGGAAGTAATTTGCCCTGCCAGAGTAGTTCTCGGGTAAGATTCTTGCGAGAGTGCATAAATCAAAGTGGATAGCGTATGGTAAACTGCCCAATGCGTTTTATCTGGCACTTTGATCGGGCCGATTGGGAGGCCTTGCGTCGCTTTTACGCTAACTATAATTGGAATGACTGCTTCGACTCTGGTGACGCTTCGGCTTCTGCTTCTGCAGATAAGGTGGGAGCTGTAATCGTTGATGGGATGAGCATGTTCATTCCTTCTTCGACTAAATCTTTCTCTCCTCATAATCTATGGTTCGATCGTGCTTGTTCTCTGGCCATTCAGGCTAGAGACAGTACGTATTGGGAGTGGAAAAATTCTCGTTCTCCTATCACTCTTGCTAATTTTCAATCAGCTAGAAATCGTTGCAGGGATACTCTTTGACAAGCAAAGCCGGCTTTCATCAAACGAAGGTGCGCTAACCTACTTGGTTCTCCTACTGACAAACTTTCTGGTCTCTTGCCAAAAACATCTCTAGCAACTTCTGTAAATCTGCCTCTCCTCCTCTTAGTCGATCTGATGGTTCAGTTGCTAATTCTCCAACTGAAAAGGCCAATCTCTTCGGCTTCCTATTTTCCTCTAACTCAACCTTGGGCGATTCTGGCATTCTCTTCCCCTCCTCTCTCCTCACAGGGTGTTCCTATGCCCTTTCCCGTAGATTTACATTTGATAGGGTGCAATGAGCTCCTTTTGAAATCTAATGAACGTTTAGGAAAGGCGGGTGGCCTGGATGGCGTTCCTCCACGAGTTTTGAGGGAGTGTACTTCCGTGCTGATCCCGCCCCTCGTTCAACCATATTCTCTATGTCTCAATACTAACACTTTGCCCCAGTGTTGGAAGCGCGCACATGTCCAACCTATTTCGAAAAAAAGTTAGCCGCTTTGATCTCTCTAACTATCGCCCTATAGCTCTCCCTTGTATTCTATCTAAGTTCTTTGAAAAAATTTTCAACTTTCATTTCTTAAATCATCTGGAATCTCATTCACTTCTTTCCGATCGCCAGTATGGCTTTCGGCGCTCGAGCATTACTGGCGATATACTGTTCCTATCTTACCGATTTATGGTTTTCCGCCATTAGGAACTACGGGGAGACTTGCGTGGTGGCGCTTAGCATATTCAAAGCATTTGACCGGGTATGGCACGCGTCACTGCTTTCCAAGCTCCCCTCCTTTGGGTTTCCTCCTTCTCTTTGCTTACCTATGTCTAGTTTTCTTTCAAATCGCTCAATATCGGCTGTAGTTTATGGGGCGACCTCTTCTTTTTCTGTCAATAGTGGTGTTCCTCAGGGTTCTGTCTTATCTCCTACCATATTCCTACTTCTCATTAATGATCTCACCTGCACATCTAACTCTATTCACTCATATGCCGATGACTCGACCCTTCATTCTTCAACTCATTTCAATTCTGTTCCATCTTTTACTTCTAGAATTGCCTCTCGTCTTAATCTTTCCTATTCTATTCTCGCTGATCTGGATAGAATTTCCGGGTGGGGTCGTCTCAACCTTGTGAAATTCAATTCTTTAAAAACCCAACTTCTACAAATCTTCTTTTATAAAACACCTAATTTTCCTATCTCTTTCGACGGTTCTCTAGTCTCTCCTGTTGACAATATAAGCATCCTTGACCTTAACATAAACAAAAAAATTGTCTTGGAAACCTCACATCACAACGGTTGCTAGAGCGGCCTCAAAGAAACTGGGAATTCTGTTTAGACTGCGACACACTTTTTTCCCTCTTCTCAGTTACTCCAGCTATACAAGGGCCTCATCCGCCTTTGTATGGAGTATTGCTCTCATATCTTGGAGGCGGGTCTGGTTTCACCCGGCTTTTGGATTGGGTCGAGTCAAAGGCCAAAAGGCTTATAAACTGTTCTGTATTTCCCACTTCACTTGACCCTCTATCTTTATCTTTGCGGCGCGATGTTGATACTTTATTTCTTTTCTATAGGCAGGTGCTAGAGGGAACTTATCACTCGCGTACCATCACCATTACGACGCCCTCGTAGCATAGGAGATGCTGTATCTGCCCATGAGTTTTATGTTATTGGTAACTCCAGGCTAGTTCACTGCGGTGCTTCCTTCTTTCCTGCCACCTCTGCTCTGTGGAATTCTCTTCCATTTTCTGTTTACTACTGAATTTAATCTCCCTCACTTTAAAGCCTGCGTCTGTGCTCATCTGCGCAATTTACTTTAGTTGGTGAACTTCTGAGGCGTACAACATCCTCTCCTTGAATAGGGCTCCACCCGTGAGTGGTGGTGACAACTGTATAAGAAAAAAAAAAAAAACTACGGTGAAGCAGGTGGGTGGGCATATTATTCAAATACAGAAAATTCTTTCCTTTAAAAAAAAAATCTAATACGGCAGCCACACCGCGATTAGCCTCGGGGAAGCCTAAAAAATAGGCCATCATCTTCCCTTCCTCCACATCACCACTTGGGAGTTATTGGCTTCCGGTTTTCTGATGTACGACCTTATTTCTTCATTAATTTCTACAACCTTCATGACCTTTACATTAATTTCCACTTTGTTGAAAATCATCTCTCCTCCTCTAAACCACACCTATTCTTAACCGAAACTAGGGGGTTTGAACGTTTGACTACAAACCTTACACTGGCGGTTGTTGCGCCTAAGTGCGCATTGATGTTGATTGTTCTCGTATTTCTGATTTGAAGTCTTCATCAAGCTTTCATGTCAATCAACAATTATATATAATATATATATAAAATATATATATATATATATATATATATATATATATATATATATATATATATATATATATATATATATATTACTATATATTTACATATATATATATTATATATATATATATATAATAATATATATATTAATATATATATATATATAATATATATATTATATATATATATATATATAATATAATATATATATATAATATATATATATATATATTCTTGCGCATCATTAACTCTGAATTAAAATTAAATTCTGCTTTGTACAAAGATATGTCTATTCCTGGACTCCAAAAATGAAGAGGCAATACGACCCTAAAAACTAAAACAATAACAACATTAAATTACCATAATAAAAAATTAAGTTTTTAGGTAAAGATAAAAGACTACGATATTTTGAAATGTGTTAAACAAAAATAGCCCTTATGCGGCTTGAATATAAAGGCCAAATTTGAATGCGGCCGTTTGGTTACTAGGCCTTACAATATGGGCAAGTTTATCAAAATAATAAAAAATTCTTCGATAGGGGGTTTTAGAATATAAGGAATATCGGCTCATGCATATCCGATATTCTAAAATCAGTACATACAATAAAAGAAATGACTTATAAAGAACTATAATAAGAGGCATTAGTTTGTAATTACATATCTATGAGGAAATTGTCCTCAATGATATGTAAGAAAAACGACATAATAAAGAATTAGCAATACACATTATCACTGTATGGTAATTACACCTTCACGCACCTTTAGGATAAATTTAAGAATCACTTTTAGTTAATAACAGAAATAATGTTGCAGCAGTTAGAGACGCTCTTGATACGTTGAGTTCAAAAATCGGAAGAGCGAACAAAGTATTAGTCACGGCTTTTGCAAAAATTGATGTTGCCAGATAAACAAAAAACTACATTCAGATGTTTAAACTGCACTAACATTATATTGTGTTTTCAATATAAATTTACTAAATTACATATATGTTAATACAGTATTAGGTTATTAAAAATGATTTTAAGACCGACTTCAGAACCCCCCTCCAGAGGTTGGGGCAGCAGATTCTTTAATCTAAGTAACGACTCGGCCAACGAATCTGTCTGCCACTCCTCGAACTACGTTGAGTAGAAGGAGGTATGAAAGCAGAACGAAGAGAGGGCCCGGAAGGTCGAGCTGTAGGTACATTCGGTGCAGGTGTGGCTATATCGCGTGTACTAGCACGAGTACTCGGACGAGGTTGTGGTGCTGAAGTTACCTCATCTGTTGTGCTAGACGGTTGAGCTGAAGCTGGAGCAGGAGATAATGGTACTAAGGGAGGTGGCGGTGAGATAGTAGGAAGAGAAGGGGGAGGTGAAACAGGAATGTTGTAGGTAGGAGTCATGCTGAAAGGGACTGAAACTGTTCTTGGGAACAATTCCGAATCCGGAGTATCAGGAGGATTGGACTCGAAGAACGCTGGCTTAAGACGGTCGATTGATACGACCTCTGTGCGTGTGGGACGTTGAATGGTAAAGAACTTCTCCTTCCGAAGTAACACAGGAAAAGGTCCATCGTACTTCGGTTGGAAAGCAGTGCGGTGCGAATCATGCCTTACAAAGACATGTGTGCATGTAGAGAGGTCCTTAGGTACGAAAGAATGCACTTTGTGGTGACGAGTAGGAGTCGGTCTCCACGACGAAGCACAGCGCCTTAAGCGGGTTAGATAAGATAATGGGTCAGCAGTAGGAGACGGAGAAGATTGCGAAAAGAACTCTCCGGGAAGCCGAAGAGTGGAACCGTAGACAAGTTCTGCCGCAGAACATTGCAGATCCTCTTTGATGGCAGTGCGAATACCTAGCATTACCAACGGAAGAGCGTCTGTCCAATGTTCCGGTTGTGGATGAGCAGCCAAGGAAGCCTTAAGCTGACGATGGAATCGTTCTACAATTCCGTTTGCTTTTGGATTAAAACAAGTGGTATGAATCTTTTCTGAACCAAGGAGGCGCATCAAATCTCTCCAAAGATAAGATTCGAAGACACGTCCTTGATCTGTAGTGACAGAGAGAGGTATGCCGAAACGAGAAACCCAATGCGTCATAAAAGCTGTCGCAATGGATTCCGAAGAAGCAACAGAAAGAGGAATGGCTTCGGTCCATCGAGTGAACCGATCGATACAAGTAAGAAGGTAGCGTTTGCCATTAGAAGGAGGAAGAGGTCCTACAATATCTATGTGAACCTTTTCAAACCTGTCACCTGGTGGTAAGAAGGAGCCAAGAGGGCTTTTAGTGTGCCTCTGGACTTTAGACCGTTGACAGGAAAGACAATTGCGTGTCCACTTCGTCACCTCGGCATTGACGCCGGGCCACACAAAGCGTGCTGAAATCAGCTTTCGCGAAGCCTCGATGCCGGGGTGAGAAAGGGAATGGAGATTGAGGAAGATGTCTTTCCTGTATGCAGAAGGAACGTATGGACGAGGAGTAGAGGTTGACGTATCACATAACAACTTCCTCTTGATACCTGGGAGTGTTATCCACTCTAGTCGTAAAGAAGAAGTTAATGTGGGGTCGATGATTTCGTCCTCTTGGAGCTGTGCCATAGCTTCATAATCTATGATTGGAATAGGAGAAATAGAGTCGATCTGGATGCGCGAAAGGGCATCGGCAGTGGTGTTATCTACCCCAGAGATATGCCGAACGTCAGTGGTGAATTGGGAGACGTATTCAAGGTGGCGTGCTTCTCTGGGAGAATGTCGTTCGTGACGGGAAATCATCGCGAACGTAAGAGGTTTGTGATCGGTTAAGATGTGAAAATCTCGACCTTCTATGAAGTACCTGAAGTGACGAGTAGTTAGGTACATTGCCAGCAACTCCCTACCGAAAGCACTATATCGAGTTTCGGCAGGTTGAAGCTTGCGAGAGAAAAAGGCTAAAGGAGACCAAACGTTATTCAAATACTGCTGCAAGACACCACCGACAGCAAAGTTGGAAGCGTCGACTTGAATACGCGTTGGTGCAGAGTCTTGAGGATGGACAAGAAGTGTTGCAGCAGCTAGAGCTTCCTTTGAAGCGTCAAAAGCTTTTCTTGCCTCATCCGTCCAATCAAGAATGATGGCTGAACCCCTCTTCTTTTGTGTAATAAGGGCTGTAAGTGGACGAAGAAGTTCGGAAGCTGAACGAAGGAAACGGTGGTAAAAGTTTACCATTCCTAAGTATTGACGAAGTTGCTTCTGTGTTTGAGGAAGAGGGAATGCACGAATGGCATCAACACGATCGGAGAGTGGTTTAACACCTTCGGGAGAAACAGTATGGCCCAGGAAAGTGAGAGATGATGTACCAAATACACACTTCGCGAGATTAAGTCGCATTCCAGCATCGTTTAATCGTGCAAAAACAGCACGCAAATGATCCTGATGCTCCTCAGGAGTTGCACTTGCTACAAGAAGGTCGTCGAGATAAGCCCAGGCGAAAGGTAAGCCACGCAGTATAGTATCAATAAACCTTTGAAAAGTTTGAGCTGCACATCTCAGACCGAAGGGCATTCTAGTATACTCAAATAATCCAAAAGGAGTAATAACAGCGGTTTTTTAATGTCATCAGCAGCTACAGAAATCTGATGATATGCCCTGACCATATCCAATTTTGAAAAGATGGTTGCGCCATCCAGACGAGAGTTAAAGGACTGAATATGCGGAACCGGGTAGCGGTCAGGTGTTGTCGAGGCATTCAGAGCCCTAAAGTCTCCACACGGTCTCCAATCACCAGAAGGTTTTGGCACCATGTGAAGAGGTGAAGCCCAAGCACTCTTAGAGGGGCGGACAATACCTAGTTCTAACATATGCTCGAACTCGGCTTGAGCCGCCTTGAGTTTGTCTGGGGGGAGACGTCTAGCACGAGCGAAAGTTGGAGGACCAGACGTCTCGATATGGTGCTGTACATCATGTTGGACAGGTAAAGAAGAAGAACAAGGATTTAAAAGATCCGGAAAATCCTTCTGTAACATATTAACAAAGGGAGAAGCGTCTGAAGAAGAACATGGGGCGATAGTAGAAATGCCTCCAAAAACAGAAGAGATCAGAGCACCCTTTGAGGACAACGTAGTGGTACCGTCTACCAAACGTTGATTGCGAATGTCCACCATGAGATTGAAATGGGACAAGAAGTCTGCCCCAATAATAGGTTGTGTTACTTTTGCCACAAGAAAAACCCATTTAAAACTCCGTCGAAGCGAGAGTTCCAAAGAGCAAAGTCGTTCACCATATACTGGAATAATTGAACCATTCGCAGCATACAGCGTATGAGTAGATAGAGGTACTGCAGAGCGCTGAGACGGATCCGGAGGGACCAAAGACAAAGATGCGCCAGTATCAATCAGAAAGTTTTGCTTTGTGATACGATCGTAAATGCGAAGCACAGTAGGAAGCGAAGTGTCAGGGCCACAAGGGGCAGTCGCTTCTGCTATCCCTTGACCTATTTGTTTTCCGAAAAAGTGCACGGAGAAGCACATTTCTTCGCTCTTGCACCGAAGAAATTATGATAGTAACAATATCCGTGAGGATAGGTATTGTCACTAGAAGCAGAAGGAGAACGACCACGAGTGGGAGTCCTACTACGAGAAGAAGAACGAGAACGAAATGAGAGCTGCCTTAGAGTAGAAGTGACAGAAAGCAACTCAGTTTTGATCTCTGCAAGACCGATTTCCAGAGCAGAAACACGAGCATCTAGAGCAGAAGATGTCGCGTGAGAGCAAGTTCCGTGAGAAAGATGAGGAGAACAAGCTTGAGAAGAGTGAGAAACAGGAGTAGAAGAGGAATGTGAAGGATGAGAAGTAAGAGAAGACAGTGGTGAAGGAGCTTGTGGGGGTGGCGGGGGTGGTGGAAGAGTAGAAGTTGCAGCAACTAAATGCGTTGCAGAAGCATGTGTGCGGAGCATGCGGTCTGCTTTTTCAGCAACCACACTCAAAGAAAGGGCTGGATCGAGAGAGGCGAGTATATCTTGGGCATACAGGGGCATTTTTTGAAGAAAAAGATGCCTTAATATGGCCTCCTCTCTGGCGGAAGGAGTACTTCCTAGCAACGAAAGCATGTTAACTAACAGTTCAGAAGGACGCAAATCGCCAAGCTGAGTATCTTTTAACAATCGTTCATATTTTACCTCCTGGGAAGGGGCTAATCGCGCGATTAGTAATTCTTTAAGAGCCGTGTAAGGGGTTGTTGATACGCCTAAAGTTGGCAGGGAATCGCGAATGCGCACTAAAGTAGCTTGAGGAAGGGAATTTAATACCCTTGAATATTTATTTCTCTCCTCTTCATCCGGACGAAAGACATTCTCAGCCAATGAGAACCACAATTCTGGGTCATCTGTAAAGAATCGCTGGAGACGCAAGTTGGAAAAGTCAGAGGTGGGAGAATGCTCATCGTCGCCCGGCATGATTACAAAGTAAAATCGCGGGTATCAAAATTTGAAAAATTAAAAAAAAAAAAAAAATTTTTTTTTTTTAAATTTCTGCTAAAAAAAAAAATGAATTTTTTTTATTTATTAATTAAAAAAAAAATAAAATATTTTTTTTTTTTTAAGAAGAAAAAAAAATAAAAAAAATTATATATATATATATAAATATATACGATTTTTTTTTTTTTTTTTTTTTTTTTTTTTGTTTACAGGTGGGGGCACACAATTGGCAATTAGAAATGTATGTAAAAGTTATAAAATAATTAGATGTCGGTTAGTCCAAAATAATAAGAAAGACTAAAAATTATGACTGAAAATATTAATAATATTAATAATAATAATAATAAATAAATAATAATAATAATAACATATTAATAATAATAATAATATAATAAATAAAAGTGATTAGGACAAAAAATGCAATATATATTATATATATAAAAAAATATTGTCCTGTATGCTCCAAAAAATTTCAGGGATCGCAATTTTGATTAAAGAAAGATGGCTGACGGAATTCGGAAAATGTATCCAAACAATTCTTGTTTCACTCCATGTTGGGTTACCAGTTTTGGCGGGTGATGTAGGAATAAAATGAAATTCTTCTTGTAAAAATATGTTCTATTCTGACTCCAAAATGAGAGGCAATACGATCCCTAAAACTAAAAACAATAACAACAATAAATACATAATAAAAAATAAGTTTTAGGTATAAGAATAAAGACTACGATATTTTGAAATGTGTTAAACAAAAATAGCCCTTATGCGGCTTGAATATAAAGGCCAAATTTGAATGCGGCCGTTTGGTTACTAGGCCTTACAATATGGGTAAGTTTATCAAAATAATAAAAAATTCTTCCATAGGGGGTTTTAGAATATAAGGAATATCGGCTCATGCATATCCGATATTCTAAAATCAGTACATACAATAAAAGAAATGACTTATAAAGAACTATAATAAGAGGCATTAGTTTGTAATTACATATCTATGAGGAAATTGTCCTCAATGATATGTAAGAAAAACGACATAATAAAGAATTAGCAATACACATTATCACTGTATGGTAATTACACCTTCACGCACCTTTAGGATAAATTTAAGAATCACTTTTAGTTAATAACAGAAATAATGTTGCAGCAGTTAGAGACGCTCTTGATACGTTGAGTTCAAAAATCGGAAGAGCGAACAAAGTATTAGTCACGGCTTTTGCAAAAATTGATGTTGCCAGATAACAAAAACTACTTTTATTATGTTTAAACTGCACTAACATTATATTGTTTTCAATATAAATTTACTAAATTACATATATGTTAATACAGTATTAGGTTATTAAAAATGATTTTAAGACCGACTTCAGAACCCCCCTCCAGAGGTAGGGGCAGCAGATTCTTTAATCTAGATAACAACTCTATATAAAAATAGATAAAATATATATTATATGCATATTATATATATTATATATATAATTATTATTAAAATATATTTATATACCCATTTATATATATATATATAATATATATATATATATATATATATATATATATTTTTTTTTTTTTTTTTTTTTTTTTTTTTAAAAGATAAAAAACACCACCACTCACGGGCAGAGCCCTAATTAAGGAGGGGGTGTACTTCAATTAACCCGGTCCGGCAGGACGGAGCCAAGCCCAAGGGAAGAATTAGCTCACATTCTCCACCCGACCAGTTGCGAATCTGGGACCCCTCGCTTTGTATGGCGAGTGCTCTACCACTGAGCTACCGGGCGGCTTTTATATAAATAAATATAACATACAAAAAAAAGAAAAAATATATACATACATAAATACACATATATACATATACAAATATATATAACACTACCATCATTAACAATATTTCATCACTAGCACTATTATCAATAATATTTATACCAATAATTAATAATTTTTTCATCACTAACACAAACACTATTATCAATAACATTAACAACACTAATTAATAACTGACACTATTATCACTATCACTGTTAGCACTAATTATCATTATTATTACTAGATTATATAGAACACATATGTTGGGCGGTGGCGTCAGCTGCAGGTATTTTAATACGTTAATCCACCGCTGTGCAAGTGAAGAAGAAAAACTGTAGGATGTTTCGAGCCAAAAGCCTTTTTAATCGAGAGTCCATTTGAGAGACTAGCTGATTCTGGTGTCAGGGTTGTACAAACTTCTATGATATGATATACAGTAATTATCAATATTCAAGCAAAAGAATCCTATTTTGTCATAATTATATTTTTTCAAAAGAACACATAACAATAAACATTTGTTACTTCACGGTTTTTAAAATTTGAGGTTGATTAATATTAATTTTTTTTCATTTTTTAAAAATTTTCAAATTAATGTTGCGAAAATATATTAAATCGATTATTTTTCAAAGGTTCTTCTGTCTTGAAAGTTGATCATTTCCAAGCTCAACAACTTCATTTATTCTTCATTCCAATCTTCTCCGAGAGAACATTTTACGTCTCTTCAGATTCTTCTATTTCCAGATGTTTTCCCTGCTCTTTTCTTTCTGTTCCTTCTAGTTGTAAACACATCTTGACCCAACGACACCAGAATAATATATATATAATTTATATATTTATATCATATATATATATATATATTTTAAAATATATATACTAAAAATATCAGATAATGATTATAAACAATAATAATAAAAAAATATATGAGATTTTGATGTAAAAAAAATATAAAAATATTTAATATATATATAGTATCGGGAACTGAAATTTTCAGTTCCGCCGGAACCCGGAATTCAGCCGGTATGAACACCGAAAAATAATACCGCCGAATCCTGAATTCTTATAATTTCATTAACTATAAAGTAATGAAAAAAAAAAAATATTTTATATTAACTTTAGAACACAAAAATCTTACATTAGTACAACCGTCACTTCATGAACATATGGAAAATCATTATCGAAGGGAATATCTGGAAGTCCAAATCACAAAAATTTTATTAGTAAAAGGGAGAGTCTTGTTTTTTCTAGAACAGGGGAAACCTCACAAAAGAGCAATAGATCCAAGCCTTGAGATAAGTGAGTTTTGAGAAGAGTTTCTCCCCAAAAAAGATTTTGCATATCAATGACCCCAAATCCCAGAAAATAATGAATTTTATCGCAATTAGTAACCAGCCATTCACAGTCACGGAAGAGAAGGGATTCATAGAACTTATTGCCCATTTTCAACCAAAATATCTTATTTGTGTATTCCTAGTTAGAAAATATTGTAGGAGAAAGATGTTACCAACTTCATACAGGAAATTATGATCAGCAGAATTCGAGAAGTCTCTAAGACTGATCAGATATCATTTACTTCAGATATATAGAAGAGCAAATAATTAAATATCTATATTATTTCTTTAACTGCACTCTGCTTTACCAGCGAGTTAAAAAAATAGGACTTGTATCTGTGCTGCATTGCAAGTATTTCCCAGGTTCTCTTGAATTAAAATCACTATGAGTTTTGAAATATATAGTAGATTGGGACCCCAATTCCTCCTATCAAAAATCCCATTTGAGCCTTCGAGAGGATCATGATATCACGAAAACTTGGAACCATATTAGCAGATACACATTTCTTTATCGATAAACTTCAATTTGTATAAAGATTGCCTTATTTTCTCAAAGAACAGGGTGATTTAATAAAGAAATGTTGAACATATTTCAATCATTCCAGTTTTTAATCTGTAATGAACTTAAAAGAATACAAGGAGACTTGGATCCACATCTTGCAAGCCCACTTATAAGATGTTAATACAAGGTGGAAAAGCACATATTTGATTCTAGAAAGAATTGAATTGTCTTGAAAAAGACCTATGCATTTTATTTATTGATATAATCTAATCTATCATTTAAGCTTTTGATGCTTAAATAAATGGCAATACTGAAATATATATTATTTCTAAGGTATTTGCAACCATATCTCATGGTTACGGAAACTAGAAGGCAAAATCAATTATATCATCAATTATTCTCCATATTTAAGCTCTCCAGCATATCTCTCAAACTCTTAGGATGACAGCAGAGTTCAGGACTTTAAAAGAAGAGCTGAAGGAGGCATTAGAGTTTAGATTTATGAATAAAAAAGGAAGAGAAAGGATTCAATAGCCATATAATCTAAACAAGATATTGTGGTTTTAAGTACTGTAGTAGGGACCCAAGATAACAATTACTGACTTTATTTCTGAATGGAAAATTAAAGAGATTGAGTTGAATATTATGGTATGCTTGAAGAAATATGCAAATAAATTGAAGGTAGAAAGTGATTAATAGTAGTAGCAGTACAGAAGGAAGGTTAAGGCGATGAGTCATCCATCCATTTTCAGAAACGGAGCATTATCTACAATGAACTTAGATTTGCAAGTTAACTCAAGATCATCAGGGGCATTAAATATGATAATAGTGATACTCAAAGTTACTTAGTTTTGATGGTTGAAGAAAGTAAAGTGCAGCGATCAGTTAGTTGTAAAAAGGAAAATATAATGAAGAAAAATTCAGTTTCTCCAAGAAGGTGAAATCTATATATATATAAAATTTTGTATCCATTTAAGGATAAAGTTCTTATATCTGAGTATATAAGAAGAATTACTTAATTTTGGAAAATGACCAGAGCTTTTAAATTTCCAAACTATCAGTACTAGGTCTCTCTATATAAATTACTTCTCCTTTCCCAAGGTCTCCCCCATTATATTAAGAAGAAATTATACATGAAAGCAGAAATAATTTGAGGAAAAAACGTTTAAAAATATTGCCCAATACAGGTGAACAGTTTTTCTTTTACTGCACCACAATTCGAAGAAGTGTTATAAAGAAAGTTAATTTGTATCTATATATATATATATATATATATAATTGTATATATATAAAATTATATTATAATATAATATATATTATATATATATATATATATATAATATATTATATATATATATATTAATATATATATATTATATATATATAATATTATATATATATATATATATTATAGTAGTATATATAATTTTGAAATTAAATTTGAATTTTAGTTGAGAATATCTTTATAATCCTTATATCTTTTGATGTACTTTATTTAAATAATAATACTGTAGATATGTAATACACTGCATGAATGCTACACAAGGCTACTATTATTTTTTGTTAAAAGATGGGCTAAGGGTTATGTAAAATGAATCCCTTCCATCAAATTTTTTCTCAGAAAGTAGATTAGTAATTCCGGTTCCGCCGGAATTTTTCAAAAATTCCGGCCCGGAACCGGAACCGGAAAAAAATGTCAAATTCCCGGCCGGATTCCGGGCCGGACCGGAATTCCGGTCACCTCTAAACCCTATATATATATATATATATATATAGAATATATATTTATATATATATATTATATATATATAATATATAAATATATATATTATTATATATATATATATATATAATATATATATATATATATTATATATATATATTATATATATACTGGGAGAAAGAAGAAAAAGTGGATTGAGTCAGTGAACGAATGTCGGAAGGAGAGAGGTGTGAGTTTGGCAGAGGCGAGAATAAAGGTGCATAATAGGAGTGAATGGAGGGGTTTTGTGAGGGGGTATTGTTGTGGCCCACCTGGGCCAGGGGATGAACCCTACACTTGACGATATGCCATAGTGAGGGTCCGTCGCGTCCCGTGTGGATTTTCAGACTGCGACTAGTTCTCACTAATAGGTATAGAGGGGGCAGTAAGGCTGGGCTATTCTTTTCTTCTACTACTTTTCTTTTCCGATGCATGTCACGCACCTTACCCCCAGTCTTGGGGAGGAAGAAGGAAAAAATTATATATATATATATATATATAATATTATATATATTATATATATATACTATATATATATATATATATATAATATATATATATAAATATATATATATATATATAATATATATATGATATATATATATATTTCTTCTTCTTCTACCTTTTCTCCCCAAGGACTGAGGGTAAGGTGGCGTTTTTTAACAAAATGGCTTTTTTTTTCAGAAAAGGAAAAGCAGTAGAATAATTATGACAAAGTCGAAAAGAAAGCCCAAGCTTGTAACATTAATTAGTAAGAACTCGTCGCATTTCAGGAAAAATCCACCCCTTGAGCTACACTGGACCGCCACCGGATCCTCACTATGTAAATCGTTCAAGTGTAGGGTTCATCACCTGGCCCAGGTGCCACAACCATAACCCCCTCACAAAACCCCGCCATTCTCTGCTATCATGCCACCTTTCTAACTCGCCTCTGCCAAACTCAAATTTCTTTCTCCCGCAGACATTCCTTTACTGACTCACTCCCACTTTTTCTTCGGTCTCCCAGCCAGTCGGTTCCCAACACTCACCACTATACATTCCGCTTAACCAACCAACTATCATTCATCCTTTCCACATGACCAAACCATCTCAACATACTTTCATTATTCTCTCATCATTTACCCTTTCCTTCACACCACACAACTCTCTAATACGTCATTCCTCATTTTTATCAAATTCTTCTCACACCTAGCACGCCCCTAAGATTTCCATTTTTTTTTCTTTTTTTGAAACACATGGAACTTTAGATCTATACTTCTTATTCGAGACCATAGTTCTCACTACTATACAATAACGCAGGTAACAACATACCCTCATCAAAGGCCCTAGCGCACTCCAGACTCAGTCCTTTTACATTCACCACGATTTAATTGCACCAGGCCACCTTTCCTGCCATTCACAACTTTCCTTACTACACTCGCATTTTCATCCGTTCCCTTCTCCATTCCAACATATACCTAAATATATTAAACTCAGACACTTGTTCCAGCTGCTCATCATCTAAAATAACTTCACACTGAGAAGGACTTGTCCCACTCACAACCATTAACCTTACTCTTATCTTACGTTTACTTTCAACCCCTCCTTTTACACACCATTGCACAAATCTCTCTTACCAATCCTCTCAAACTCCTTCAGATTCGCCACAAAGAAGCCAATCATCTTGCAATAATATATATATATATATATATAGTATATATATATATATATATATATATATATATTATATATATATATACATATTATATAATTTTTATATATATATAATATTTTTTTTCTATATATATATATATATATATATATATATATATATACTATCTTAATATATATTATATTTATGTATATCTAATATATATATAATATATTTAATATATATATATAATATATATATATATATATATATTATATATATCCAACTCAACTGACTATCCCCTTTTAAAATTTTCTTCGACTACGTAAACTACAAATTAGAACACATTTTCTCTTCTTCACCTTTCTCTGAAATCATCATTCTTGGTGATTTCAACGTTCACCACCACTAATAGCTATCCTATAATTTTCAAGATACAGCTGGTGAATAATTAAATAAAAGAAATAAATAAATAAGAGAAAGTAAGCAAAAAGAGTATGGGGAGGGGGGAGGGAGGAATATACATAAAGATGATTGAACATTCTGAAGATACCATAAAAATATGGTATCTAGGTCACAGGTAAGCTTAATCATTGAGGGGAGGGAAATCAGCAATAATATAAAAATTTAAAAACCTTTAAATGGTGTTAATATAAATAGTTAATTAATACAAAGCTTGAAAACATTCAAATGTAAGAAGAGTAAGCTATAATTACTAAAGGAGGAGTAAAATAAAATTCCAGAAACTTCAAAATGTATATTTAAAATTCTATATATATATATATACAAAGAAAAAATATGCGTTTATTCTACACCTTTAAAAATCTTTGGTATCAAGGTGATCGTATGGAAAATCAATAAGTTTAAAAATCGTTTATGCTTAGCAATAAAATAAAAGTATAACCTTTGACAGGTACTTTAATAAATTAAAAATAAAAAGTGAAGAGCTTTACAAACTTAATATAAAATTAATAGATCATATTCCCTACCGCTTGGTTAGAATTTTACATATTTGTACATGAACATTCATTATGTTAAAAAATAACTACACCCACTACTAAAATGTTTCAAATCTTTTAATGCAAACCTTTTAAAACAAGATTTTTCAGCTTTCCTTTTAAGAAATCAAACCTCAGCAAGTTGCCGAGTATAACAATAATTTTGAACTGAAATTTTAAAAATAATATTTTTCCTAAATATATAATTTAATTACACACATAATAGACAAATTAAAATTAATTATAAAAAACTTAGTGACTAACTTAAAAGACTCATTTAAGTACATTTCATAAATTTTAACAAACTCTGTGCTAAAAAAAAATATGAAAGGCAAGAAGGAATAAATATATGCATACAACCAGAAATTATGCTTTATCTACTAGTTCAGAGGGGTAACTACGAGTGGGCAAAGGGGGAACGTCCCCCCAGAAATTTATTTAGTCAATAAAAAATCATAACAGGTTTATTGAAAATCTCAGAAAGATTCCCCTAGTTACGTTAATGTCTACTACAAATAAAAGAGGAGACTTAAAGGAGAATATATCAGAAGAGTAAAAAATCTGCTGCTAACTCAACTTTATTCTTTTGGCAACTAATGGAGTATGATAGTGTTAATAAATAAATGATATCCTTTAGTTTGAAATAATAATAATAATAATAATAATAATAATAATAATAATAATAATAATAATAATAATAATAATAATAATAATAATATTGATGTAACAGTATCCGGCAACGGCCCGATATCCTGCCTTTTCAAAAAGTTCTTCTGCCAGATATTTCAATATCCCACCTCCGGTCGAATTTTTCAATGGGAAATGAATATTGCTTTCATAAAAATCCAAATGTTTAGTTTCATACAGAATAAGCCATTTTTTTTTGCTCTAGAAAAATTCAACTTTAATTTCGTATTTAACTAAGAAATAGTGATATATACATAAGCAGCGGATGTATAATTGAAATCAATAAAAATTTGAATAGTAAAAAATTTCAGCATTTTACTGAAAGAACCTTTTAACAAATCTTGAAGATTTTTTTTTCCAAAATTAAAATGCATCTGATATCGAAAATTATGCATATTGAAAATTTGCTCTAATTATTTTTGCAATTCATCCACATTTGATGAATTTTTCGGAATAGATGTAATTGGTAGAGTTTCAAGACTTCGATTCAGTGCATTTTTTGTATACCCAACCGTTTAGCATGTGGTCTAAGTATGGATTGCCAATTTTGAATCTAGAATAAAATTTCAGCATTTAGAAAAATACTACATAAAAGTTTTATGCTTTTCTTTTCTTTATCTTCTCTATACCATATCCTAAAATGAAAAATATCTTTTTTTTTTTTTTTTTTACTGTTCATCCAATTTTTGTGAAATTTCTCCGAGTAGATTGAATAGGAGAAATTACAAATCTTTTATTTAGAACAATTTTCTACATAACCAACAATTTGATTTCAGGAAACGTCATTGTGTTGGATGTTTCAAATTAGTCATGGTGTGCCCAAAGGTAAAATGATTGGGTTTATAGATAAATTAAAATAAAAATTGGGAAACTCGCTAAATTTTATTTACTTTGATAATTTCATAATGAAAGCCTCGGATGAATATTATAAAATTATAGAAAATTTTCACTTTGACAAAGATTTTCAATATATATTTACACTGTCAGAAAAACAGTAAAATAAAATTGGATACTGTTTAAAAGAGGTATAAATCTAATACATTCATGGAAGTTTTTTTAACTCGTTCAATTATATTTACACCAAAAATTTCATAAAAATCAGATGAATGGTAAAAATCTTAAAAAGCAAATTTCCAATTTAGATAATTTTTGAGTTTTCCAACATTAAGTTGCAATTTTTACTGTTTAATAAATAATAAAACAAAAGATTCTTAATCAAAACTTTACAGCAATTTATTTTTTATTTTTTAAATATTATCTAAAGTTAAAGATTCACAAAATGTGGTGAAAAAATAAAAGCATATCAGCTTTTGAAGGTGAAAGTCTATTTATGAGCTACAGATGTTCCCAGCTTGTTTAAACATATTCTCACTGAAGACAATAGATAGAGAGGACCAGAAGCCTTTTCTTACAAGGTTTGAAAGATACGATGTTTCTCAAGTTTTTTATATATAAAATACTTAGTGTCTAAAAATACATGTAAGCAGAATAAGTAAGTTTATATGCATTTAGAGTGAAAAAGCGTGTTGTTATGTAAACTTGTTAACAGGTAACTTGAAAGTTGGGATAATAGAGAACAAGACAACTATGAATTGCCAGATATCCAGCCTCCAACTGGAGCAAATTTTTTTTAGGCAAGATTAATTATCCAGCGTCCGGCCAAATTCGTGGCTGGAGTAATAATAATAATAATAATAATAATAATAATAATAATAATAATAATAATAATAATAATAATAATAATAATAATAAGAAAAAGAAAGGAAGCCTTTGTTGGTAGCGCAAGAGAATTATGTGCAGTTTTTAAATTGCCCAACCCACCTTTGTTTTATTAAAAGAACTGGATAAAATAGGCAAAATGTTATTGAGGTTATATATATATATATATATATATATATATATATATATATATATATATATATATATATATATATATATATATATATATATAATATATATATGTATATATATATATATATATAATAATATAATAATATATATGTATATTATAATATATATATATAATAATATATATATATATATAATAATAATATATATATATATATATATATACACGGTGGAGTAATATAATATATGAAGTAATATTTAGTAGATTAATATATATATAGAGACAAATAATCAAGATGATATATTTTATATATATATATATAATATAATATATATATAAAAATATATAGATTTATATGTAATATATATATATATATATATATATATAACATATATATATATATATATATATATATATATATATATATATCTACATAATAACATAGATATATATATATATATATATATATATATATATATATTAGTGATGGGACGATTATGAAATTTTGCCGATGACGATGACGATGACGATTAGAGCAAATTTTGCCGATGACGATGACGATGACGATTAATTGAAAAACCTATTTTAAAAATTTCTTTCTCTCTCTCTCTCTCTCTCTCTCTCTCTCTCTATATATATATATATATATATATATATATATATATATATATATATATATATATATATATATATATATATATATATATATATATATATATATATATATATATATATATATATATATATATATATATAGGAAAGAGAGTAAGAAGTATGTAATATCAAAGACAAAAATGGAGAAACATTGGTAAGCCCGGAGGAAAAAACAAAAGGTGGATAGAGTACTTTGATGAGTTGTTGAATGTGGAAGTGCAGTCGGAAGAGGAAAGGGAGAGAGAGGAGGAGGAGAGAAACGAAGAGGGAGTGGAGGAAGAGGGAATAACGGAGGAGGAATTTGTGGAGGCGTTAGGGAAAATGAAGAGCGGAAAGACTCCTGGTGAGGATGGGATACATATTGAATTGCTGAAGGAGGGAGGAGAGGAGCTGAAAGCCTTGATGCTGAGATTTCTGAACAGGTGTTGGGTGGAGAGTAGAGTGCCGGAAGGTTGGGGAAGGTCAATAATAGTTCCCATTTATAAAGGTAAGGGGGACGCAAGAGATTGTAAAAATTATAGAGGAATCTCACTAATGGATCACATGGCGAAGTTATATGAAAGAATATTAGAAAGAAAATTAAGATCAAAAATAGAGCCGAGATTAGGTGAAGAGCAGTATGGGTACAGAGGTGGCAGAAGCACTACAGATTTAATGTTCGCATTGAGAATGATACAGGAAAAGACATGGGAATACAACAAGAAGGCATATATCGCCTTCATAGATTTGAAGAAAGCATTTGATTCTGTACCCAGGGAGAAGCTATGGAGAGTTCTGGAGAGGGATTATGAAGTTGAAGACAGACTGATAAAGGCAGTGAGAAGTACATATGTGAATAGCTTAAGTAAGGTAAGAACAGGATATAAAAACGAGGAATGGTTTGAGGTAAAAACTGGAGTAAGGCAGGGATGCAGTTTATAGTATATTTGGACAGTCATAAGAGGTGTAAAGGAGAGTTTAGAGGAGATTGACGGAGACATCATGGTATACGCAGATGATTTGGCGTGTTGGAGTGGAGATGGTGAGAGGTTGAGGCAAATGGTGCTGTGTTTCGCAGAAAAATTGAGAGAAGCTGGATTAAATATGAATGTGGAGAAAACAGAAATAATGATAGTAAGTAGGGAAGAGGAGGAGGAGTTGATAGTGGAGGTAGACAGTAGAGAGATTAAAAATGTAAAACGTGGACAGATATAAATACCTAGGTAGCACATTTGGAAGAGAAGGGGGGGTGTGCAAAGGAAATTACGAGTAGGATTGAGCAGTATGGCAGGACTGTAAGAGCAGTATACCCCATCTTGAAAGATAAATATATGAACAAAGAGGTGAAGAGAGCAATATACGAGGGAGTGTTGACACCAATACTGTTGTATGGGGCAGAGACATGGAGCATGACAGGGAGAGAGGAGAGTAGAATTCAGACAGCGGAGATGAATGTGTTGAGGACAGTGATTGGAAAGACGAGAAGAGACAGAGTGAGAAACGAGACAGTGAGGGAGAGCGTGGGTGTGAAACCCATGATGAATAAAGTGGACGCAGCCAGACTAAGATGGTGGGGACACCTGGAGAGGATGCAGGAAGAGAGAGTTGCCAGTAGGAGGTGGAGGTGGAGACCGGAGGGAGTGAGGCCGAGAGGAAGACCGCGGAAGAGATGGAGAGACACAGTGGAGGATTCATTAAGAAGACACCGGATGCCTGCAATGGATGAGCTGATGGCGGATGGGATCGTGATCGATAGAA
Organism: Trachelipus rathkii; assembly: GCA_015478945.1. Classification (NCBI taxonomy): domain Eukaryota; kingdom Metazoa; phylum Arthropoda; class Malacostraca; order Isopoda; family Trachelipodidae; genus Trachelipus; species Trachelipus rathkii. The sequence continues at coordinate 28,550 of JABUQX010028093.1, forward strand.
CACAATGGAAGCGGAGGTTGGCCCCACTGACAGGCTCGTGAGCCTTACTGGGAGAGGATGTAAGATGTAAATTAGTAAAGATATAAAATATATATATATATATATATATATATATATATATATATATATATATATATATATATATATATATATATATATATATATATATATATATATATATATATATATATATATATATATATATATATATATATATATATATATATATATATATATATATATATATATATATATATATATATATGTTTGTAACTGAGAGGGGGGTGAGGGGTTCACCCCTCCGAAATTATTTAATACCTGAAATTTTTGATTTTTTTATTACTTAATAATAATAATAATAATAATAATAATAATAATAATAATAATAATAATAATAATAATAATAATAATAATAATAATAATAATAATAATAATAATAATAATAATAATAATAATAATAATAATAATAATAATAATAATAATAATAATAATAATAATAATAATAATAAAAATAATAATAATAATAATAATAATAATAATAATAATAATAATAATAATAATAATAATAATAATAATAATAATAATAATAATTAATCAATGAAAATAGAAAAGTATTTATTAATGGAAATGAGAAGACATGGTGTTCCGTAACGATTTCTTAGGTCAAGTGGCTGTTCCTCATACATGTATAAAATATTTAGACCAGGTACTTATATGTAAGTTTCAGATGATAGAAAGTGGCTACCTCAGAAGGGACATGATGGATGTATAAAGATTTAAAAGATAAGGAGGGAGCTGTAATCGTTGATGGGATGAGCAAGTTCATTCCTTCTTCAACTAAATCTTTCTTTCCTCATTCATTCCTTCTAGAAACTAAATCTTTCTTTCCTCAGCTCAATCCATGGTTCGATCGTGCTTTTTCTCTGGTCATTCAGGCTAGGGCAGTGCGTATCCGAGAGGTGGAAAAAAATTCTCGTTCTCCTATCACTCTCGCTAATTTTCATTCAGCTAGAAATCGTTGCAGGGATACTCTTCGACGAACAAAGCGGGCTTTCATCAAACGAAAGTGCGCTAACCTCCTTGGTTCTCCTACTGACAAATCTTTCATCTCTAGCAACTTCTGTAAATCTGCCTTTCCTCCTCTTATTCGATCTGATCATTGTGTTGCTAATTCTCCAACTGAAAAGGCTAATCTCTTCGGCCCCTCGCTCAACTATATTCTCTATGTCTCAGTATTAACACTTTTTCCCTCTGCGTTAGGCTCTCCATGTTCAACCTATTCCGAAAAAAAAGGAAGCCGCTCTGATCCTTCTAACTATCGCCCTGTAGCTCTCACTTGTATTCTATCTAAGATCTTTGAAACCCTTCTCAACTCACTTCTTAGATCATCTGGAATCATTTCGATCGCCAGTACGGCTTTCGTTGAACAGTCTACTGGCGATATACATTCTATCTAACCGATCTTTGAAACCGTGCTTCTCACTGGGGAGACTTGCGTGGTGGCGCTTGACATATCCAAAGCATTTGACCGAGTATGGCACGTGTCACTGCTCTCCAAGCTCCCCTCCTTTGGGTTTCCTCCTTCTCTTTGCTTACTTATGTCTAGCTTTCTTTCAAATCGCTCAATATCGGCTGTTGTTGATGGGGCGACTTCTTCTTCTTTTCTGTCAATAGTGGTGTTCCTCAGGGTTCTGTCTTATCTCCTACTTTATTCCTACTTTTCATTAATGATCTTCTCACCTGCACCTCTAACTCATATGCCGATGACTCGACCCTTCATTCTTCAACTCATATCAATTCTGCTCCCTCTTTTACTTCTAGAATTGCCTCTCGTCTTAATCTTTCCGATTTTATTCTCGCTGATGGATAGAAATAACTTTGTGAAATTCAATTCTTTAAAAACCCAACTTCTACAAATCTCCTTCTCCAAAATACCTTCTAACTTTCCTATCTCTTTCGATGACAATATAAACATCCTTGGCCTTAACATGAACAAAAAATGTCTTGGAAACCTCACATCACAACGTTTGCTAGGGCGGCCTCAAAGAACTGGAAGTTCTGTTTAGACTGTGAGACTTTCCTCCTTTTCTCAGTTGCTCCAGCTATGCAGTACTGCTCTCATATCTGAGGGGGGGGGGCTCTGTTTTCAATGGCTTTGGACAGGGTCAAGTCCAGCGTGAAAGGCTTATAAACTGTTCTGGCCACTTGGTGGCTGTCTCTATCATGGAACCACAGCAGGAAGTGCTCGGGGGCATTATCACTCATGTACCACCACCTTTATGACGCCTTCGTAGCACAAGGGATGCTGTATCTGCTGAGTATTGTGTTGACATTGGTAACTCCAAGCTAGTTTGTTGTGGTTTCCTTCTTTCCCACCATCTCTGTTCTGTGGAATTCTCTTCATCTTCTGTATTTCCCTATTGAATTTAATCTCCCTCACTTTAAAGCCTGCGTCTGCGCTCATCTGCGTAATTTAGATGGTGAACTTTTGAGAGTACTACACCCCCTCCTTGAATAGGGCTCTGCCCGTCAGTGGTGGTGACAACTGTAAAAAAAAATCCTTGAATGGGCAGATATGTGTAAAATGAAGTGAATCTCCTATTCCCCCTATCCAAAACATCATTCAGATTATTCCAGAAAATCGTACTCTCTTCAACATTAACCTCAGATGGATCATATATGTCGCAACCAAACAAATTTTGACCTTTTCAAGCGAATTTAACCTTTAGACTTCTAGTACTCACACACATAAAATCTACCATAGCTCTCTACCACAATTCACTCATCAGAATTGCAAATCCTTCTATCCCCCTCTCATTCCTTTCCACAGCAACACAAACACATTTCACACCACACCACACCACTCATTTTCACCGTTTCCTTTCATCTTTGTTTCAGTCACAGCGAGCAAATCAAATTTGCCCTTTCTAAATACATCCATCACCTCTCTCCTCATCTCCTCAACATTTATTCCTCTGACATTTCAGCAGCATAAATACAATTCACACATTTTCGCCGGAAAGGGTAGAAGGCGCTTACGCGATCCACGACCTTCTCAGGCAAGTATTAGCATTCTGGCAAAAGATAAGTGGTGTGGGCAGCCAACCTAACACCACGGTCATAGATCGCCTTCTACGACACATAGGACATACGATGTGGGCCGAAGATTTTCTCCCTACGTGTATGGATATAAGGGATAGGGATGTCTGTAAGATGTTGTCTAGAAGGGGTGTGTGGATATAAGTATGTGTATATATATGTTGTCTGGATGATGAGTGTGGATATGAACACATAACAGAAAGGCGAACCATTAGACACTGGAATGTCATACATACCATAAGCAAAATGGGTATATATATATATATATATATATATATATATATATATATATATATATATATATATTCTTTCACTATCTAATATATATATATATATATATATATATATATATATATATATATATATATATATATATATATATATATATATATATATATAATTATTATTATTATTATTATTGTTTTAATATTATTCAAAATTCTTAATATTTGTTCAATTAATCGGCAAAATAATCGGCGAAATTTGCGGATGCGGATGCGGATGTCAATTTAGGTGCGGATGTTCCGCAAATGCGGATGCGGATGCGGATGTCATGTCCATCACTAATATATATATATGTATATATATATATATATATATATATATATATATATATATATATATATATATATATAATATATATATATATTTATATATATATATAATTTTTTTAGATATATATATATATATAATATATATATATATATATATATATATATATATATAATTATTGAGTCAAAGGAGATTTTACTCTCCATCAGCGGGATTCGAACACTGGACTCTGCGTCGCTGAGTTAACAGTAACCGGGCGCTCTATCCACTAGGCCATCCACGTTCCCCCAAAAAAAGAACGTTTCAAGTCTACTCCCGGTCTTCTCCTCCCATAATTGCTGAGTACTCAAAGGCCAGCCCCCATAATGAATGAGTCAAAGGAGATTTTACTCTCCATCAGCGGGATTCGAACACTGGGAGCAAATGAAGGAAGCAATTGTTAGCAGTGCAAAGAAAGTATGTGGATGTGCTAAAGTAGGAAGTAAGAATGTTAACAGCGAGTGGTGGAATGAAGAGGTGATGCAAGCGGTTAAAAGTAAAAAAGAAGCGTGGTTGAATGTACTAAAAGCAAATGATGAAGTTTCAAAAGAAAGATGCTTGGAATTATATAAGGAGGAAAAAAGAAATACTAAATACGTAGGAGAAAAGAAGAGGTAAATGAACAGTTTGGAAGGAGGATGAATGGGGACTTACAAGGGAATAGGAAGCTCTTCTGGAAGGAAGCGCGAAAGGTTAAGAATGAGAATAAAGGGAACCTGCTCAGAATAATGAATAGGGATGGTGCTTTTGTAACTGATAAAATGGATGTGAGTGGAAAGAACACTTCGAAAATCTGTATAATATTGGCAGTAATGAAGAGGTGATAGTGAATGTGTGGGTTTGATGGTGCAAGAAGGAATAGGTATTTTGGGGATGAGTTTATTAGCAAGGAGGAGGTAATGGGTAGAGTGAGAAAGTTGAAGAATGGTAAATCTGCAGGTATAGATGAAATTACTGGTGAAATGATCAAGAACGGAGGCGAGATGGTGATTGATTGGATCTGGAAGTTGTGTAATAAAGCGTTTATGGAGGGTATAGTTCCGAGGGATTGGAGGAGAGCAGTAATAGTACCCTTATATAAGGGTAAGGGAGATAAAGGGAACTGTAGAAATTATAGGGAATTAGTTTATTGAGTGTTGTAGGGAAGATATGGTATTTTGGTTGAAAGAGTGCGTCGAGTGACTGAAAGACTGATTGGTGAAGAACAAGGTGCGTTTAGGAGTGGTAGAGGATGTGTGGATCAAATCTTTACATTGAAGCAAATGATTGAGAAAATGAGGGAGAAGAAGAATGAATTGTATTTAGGTTTTATGGATTTGCAACAGGCGTATGATAGGGTTAATAGGGAAGCTCTATGGCAGGTGTTAATGATTTATGGTGTTGATGGTAGGCTTCTGAATGGAATCAAAAGTATGAATGACGATAGTGAGGGGTGTGTAAGAATAAATGGTGTCAAAAGCGATTGGTTTAGTATTAATAGCAGAGTGATGCATGGTTGTGTTATGTCTCCTTGGTTATTCAATTTGTATATGGATGGGGTTATGAAAGAATTAGAGATGGGGGTGGCAGGAAATGGTGTTAGAATTATGGAGAATGGAGATGAGTGGAGGGTGCCCTACCGAGTTTGAGAGGATTGGTAGAGAGATTTGGCAGGGTGTGTAAAAGGAGGGGCTTGAAAGTAAACGTAGATAAGAGTAAGGTTATGGTTGTGAGTGAGGACAGTCCTCAGTGTGAAGTTATGTTAGATGGTGAGCAGCTGGAACAAGTGTCTGAGTTTAAATACTTAGGGTATATGTTGGATGAGAAGGGAACGGATGATGCAGAGTGTAGTAGGAAAGTTGTGATGGCAGGAAGGTGGCTGAGATTAGCAGATTAAATCGTTGGTGAATGTAAGGAGACTAAGTCTCGAGTGCGATATGGTCTTACATGAGGGTATGTTGTTACCTGTGTTATTGTATAGTAGTGAGACTATGGTCTGGAATAAGAAGTATAGATCTAAAGTTCAATGTGTTCAGATGAACAATCTTAGGGGAGTGCTAGGTGTGAGAAGAATTGATAAAATGAGGACTGAACGTATTAGAGAGTTGTGTGGTGTGAAGAGAGGGATAAATGAGAGAATAAATGAAAGTATGTTGAGATGGTTTGGTCATGTGGAAAGGATGGAAGATATTCGGTTGGTTAAGTGGATGTATAGTGGCGAGTGTATTAATAAGCGACCTGCTGGGAGACCGAAGAAAAAGTAGATTGAGTCAGTAAACGAATGTTTGAAGGAGAGAAATGTGAGTTTGGCAGAGGCGAGAATAAAGGTACTTAATAGAAGTGAATGGCGGGTTTTTTTGAGGGTGTATGGTTATGGCCCACCTGGGCTAAGGGATGAACCCTTACATTGACGATTTACCATAGTGAGGGTCCTTCGCGGTCCCGTGAAGCTCTAGGGTGGATTTTCTGTCTGCGACGAGTTCTCACTAATTAATGAGCTGGGCTGGGCTTTCTTTTCGGCTTTTGTCATATTCTTCTACTGCTTTTCTTTTCCGATGCATGTAACGCACCTTGCTCCCAGTCTTGGGAAAAAAAAAGGTAGATGAAGAAGCTATATATATATATATATATTTTTTTTTTTTTGAGTCAGTGTACAGGACCCACCACGGCTCACAAAGAAGCTACCACACTGGGCGGAAAAATCAACACCATGAGCGGGTCCTAGCATATATATATATATATATATATATATATATATATATATATATTCATATATATATATATATATATATATATATATATATATATATATATATATATATATATATATATATATATATATATATATATATATATATATATATATATATATATTAATAATAATATATATTAATTTATTTATTTTTTTTTCTGTATAAGAGAAAAAAAAAAAAATAAACATATATATATATACTAGCATATATATATATATATATATATATATAATGCAACTAGGATCACTACTAATAAATGATATATATTATTACATATAATAATTTTTTAAAATATCTTTCATTGTTCTAAATAACGACTAAAAAAAACCAAACGCAGCTGTTTTTTTTTTTTTTGGTGGATGGATGGAGTTTTATACCAACTCTGATATATATATATATATATATATATAATAATAATATTTTATATATCATATAATGATTATATATATATATATATATATATATATATATATATATATATATATATATATAACTAAAAATATCATATATAATAGTTATATATAATATATATATATATATGTATATAAATATATAATATATATATATATATATATATATATATATATATATATATAAAATATATATATATATATATATAATAATAATATATATATATATATATATATATAAATATATATATATATATATATATATATATATATATATATATATATATATATAATATATCAATATATATATATATATATATATATATATATATATATATATATATATATATATATATATATCACTTTAACTGGTCAATTGGGTCACTATATATATATATATATATATATAAATATATATATATATATACTATATATATATATATATATATATATATATATATATATATACCTATTAACGTGCTTTATCCCCTATGCAGGGGGTAACACGGGGGGACCACAGGAAATCGAACTTTAAGGCCGGCTATCCCAAACCAGCGCCACCAACGTGTTCGCAGTCAAGTTTTAATTCTTGCCCCCAGGTAGATAAAACCCAACTGCTACGCGGAGGATTTGAACCAGCGTCCTCTCGTATGAGAGGCGGTGACTCAACCTCCTGCGCCACGAGGTGTATATATATATATATATATATATATATATATATATATATATATATATATATATATATATATATTTAATATCCAAAGTTTTCTATATTGAGCCTTAATCTTTTTTTTTATAGTCATTATACCACATATTTGTAGTTCCAAATCTCCCCATTTTACCTGGGATTATATACAGTAAATATATATCGATACAAACCTTCAAAATCTCTTTTAAAGATTAAAAAAATGTATATAAATGGAAAATATATCACTATTATGAAACTGTAAAGGAAACTAAAAACATAAATACTGATATCGTAAAAACTTCCTTATACTTCTGGTATTCATTCGAGAGCTAGTGTAGCAGGTTGACCATCAACTTCCAGCTTAGAGCCATTAAAAAGATGATACTGCCTCTTAACATGTGCAAACAGCAGATCAGTGACTAAAAATATCTAAGAATATATATATATATATATATATATATATATAAATATATATATATATATATATATATATATATATATATATATATATATATATATATATATATATATATATATATATATATATATATATATATATATATCATCCACCTTCTTTCCCTAAGACTGGGGGTAAGGTGCGTACCATGCACTGGAAACAGAAAAGTAGAAGAACATGACAAGTCGAAAAGAAAGCCCAGCCTTACCGCCCCCTTCATACCTATTAGTGAGTACTCGTCGCAGATAGAAAATCCCCCTAGAGCTTCACCGGACCGCGACAGATCCTTCACTATGGCATCTCGTCAATGTGGGGCTCATCCCTTGGCCCAGGTGGGCTACAATCATACCCTCTCACAAAACCCCGCCATTCACTCCTGTTATGCACCCTTCTTATAGCTCTGCAAACTCCCATTCTCTCCTCAGGTATTCCTTTACTGACTCAATCCACTTTTTAGATCTCAGCCGATCCCGATTCCAAGCACACTCACCACTATACATCTGTTTAACCAGACGACTATCATCCATCCTTTCCACATGACCAAACCATCTCACCATACTGTCATTTATTCTCTCATTTACCCCTCTCTTCACACCACACAACTCTTTAATACGTTCATTTCTTTTATTCCAGACCATAGTCTCACTACCATACATTAACACTGGTAACAACATACCCTCATGTAAGACCCTAGCGCACTCAAGTCTTAGTCCCTTTACATCCACCAACGATTTAATTGCACCAGAAACCTTCCTGCCATTCACAACTTTCCTACTACACTCTGCATCATCCGTTCCCTTTTCATCCAACATATATCCTAAATATTTAAACTCAGACACTTGTTCCAGCTGTTCACCCCATCTAACATAACTTCACACCGAGGACTGTCCTCGCCCACAACCATAACCTTACTTTTATCTACATTTACTTTTAAACCCGTCCTTTTACACACCCTGCCAAATCTCTCTACCAATCCTCTCAAACTCTCTTTAGATTCACCACACAAAACCAAATCATCCGCATATAATAGGTAGGGCACCCTCCACTCTCTTCCATTCTTTATAATTCTAACAACATCTCCTTCCACCCCCACCTCTAATTCTTTCATAAACCCATCCATATAGAAATTGAATAACCAAGGAGACATAACACATCCCTGCCTCACTCCGATATTAATATTAAACCAATCACTTTCGACACCATTTATTATTACACACGCTTCCCTTTCGTCATACATACTTTTGATTCCATTCAGTAGCCTACCACCAACACCATGTATCACTAACACCTGGCATAGAGCTCCCCTATTAATTCTATTAAACGCCTGTTGCAAATCCATAAAACCTAAATACAATTTAATTTTCTTCTCTTTCATTTTCTCAACCATTTGCTTCAATGTAAAGATTTGATCCACACATCCTCTACAATCTCTAAACCAACCTTGTTCTTCACCAGTTAGTCCTTCAGTCACTCGGCGCACTCTTTCGACCACAATACAAGCATATATCTTCCCTACAACACTCAATAAACTAATTCGGTAATAATTCCTACAGTTACTCTTATATAAGGGTACTATTACTGCTCTCCTCCAATCCCCCGGAACAATACCCTCCATAAAAGCTTTGTTACACAACTTTCCAAATCCAATCAATCACCATCTCGCTTCCATTCTTGATCATTTCCCCAGTAATTTCATCTATACCTGCAGATTTAAAATTTTCAACTTTCTAACTCTACCCATTACCTCCTCCTTACTAATGATCTCACTCCCAAAATACCTATTCCTTCTTGCAACATCAAACCCACACACATTCATTACTAAATCTTCATTACTGCCAATGTTATGCAGATTTTCGAAGTGTTCCCTCCACACTCTCCTCGCATCCATTTCATCAGTTACGAAAGCACCATTTCTATTCATTATTGTAAGCAGATTCCCCCTATTATCATTCTTAATCTTACCCGCTTCCTTCCACAAGAGCTTCATATTGCCTTGTAAGTCCCCATTCATCCTCCTTCCAAACTGTTCATTAACCTCTTCCTTCTCCTACGAATGCACCTTTTAGTATTCCTTTTTTTCTCCTTATATAATTCCAAACATCTTTTCTTTGAAACCTCATCATTGGCTTTTAGTACATTCAACAGCGCTTCCTTTTTACTTTTAACCGCTTGCATCACCTCTTCATTCCACCACTCACTATTAACATTCTTACTTCCTACTTTTGCGCATCCACACACTTCTTCTGCACTAATACTAGCAACCGCTTCCTTCATTTGCTTTTAGATTTGTTCAGTTTCAACTTGTTCACATTCAGCTGATATACTGGCAAAAGCTCCTAAATACTTATCCTTATCACCTTTGTAATGGTGTCGTTCTTCCCGGCCTTGTATAAATAAGTTAAACTTCATTAATCTTTATGTTTCTTCCCAAATTAATTATTTATTTATTTCCTTGGCAAAATAATAAACAATCTTAAGTTTTTTTCTATTTTTTTCTTTCTGTTTGTGGATATGACTGATCTATCAGCAAGTACCTAGGATACCAGTATCCGTAAGTCAACAATATAATATCATAGTCATCTTTCTAATATATTTCTGAATACTTTAATATGACATAGTTATATTAAAGTATCGATGACTTATCCTGTTTATCTTAACAGATTCACACAACAGCTGTTTGTGTTCCAGTAGCCCTTTACTGAAGCCCTTTTAAGAGGATCCATTTCCATTAACATCTGACAGAACACTTAAAGTATATATAATTTATTATTATTATTATTATTATTATTATTATTATTATTATTATTATTAGATGCTGGTTCAATCCTCCGTGTAGCAGTTGGAGTTTTATCTTCTTGAGGGCAAGAATTAAAACTCGACTGCAAACACGTTGGTGGCGCTGGTTAAAGTTCGATTTCCTGTAGTCCCCTCGTGTTACCCTCTGAAAAGGGGATAAAGTACGTTAAATGGAAGTTTTTTTTTTATAATTATAATTATTATTTTCTTATTTATTATTCATATATTTATCTAATTACTTCTATAGGGAATATAATACTTAATTATATTCGCAGGCTCTAGTGCTGGGTTATTCTAATCTGGGGTTACTCCTAGATTCCTCTAATCCGGGATTGGACCTTCAGCAATTTTAGTCCTGGTTTACCTTCTCAGCTCTGGACTACAGTTTACATCGTTTTAGTACTGGACTGCACTTCAATTTTTCAGAATTTATCAGCAGTCCTGGAATTTACTCCCAGCATAACTCAAGAACTCAGAATTTCTTCAACCAATTTAAGTATTATTCAGTTCTGCATCTTACACTATAATGCAGAACGCACACACCTCTTCCTCCATATTTCTTAGAGAGTAACATAAGAGTTATGAATACCGCATTTTCAAACTTATATTCCCCGTAATACAAGCCCATTTCTTGTACTCAACATATTCAAAATAAATCATTTACATTTTTGTTTTTGTTTATTTCGCTTTGGTCATTCAACTGAGCATTCACCCTGCATGGCACTTACCATAGGGGTCCTGCTATCAATCCGAATGCTGCACATCAAACACTGGTATCCTGAGGGATATTTGCGAACTCAATTTGCTCTAAAAGGTTTGAATACTGTTAGAAAAATTCAACCTAATTTCACTCAATTCATTTCCTATTTCTCAGTCTCAGAACTCGGTCGCTGTCATAGTAATTTAGGTAGTAAGTAGGAAATACAAACTTTTTTTTTTATTGGGAATATTTTTAGGTGCTTGCAGTTGTAGACTTCGAGATGTCATTTGCTATCCTTCAATTTCCTTCCTTTGGGATACACGTTTTTTTCTTTTGGTTGCATACAAAACTCTCCATTACACCTTGTTCACTTAACTTCTCTCACTTAATTCTACCCCTTCCTTCCTTATCACCTTCCCCTCCATCCCAAGCCCCGACTAACTTAATTTTACATAAAACAACATAATGATCCGATAATCTCATCCCCAGGCCTCTCAATGATTTAACATCCAACACATACTTCAACATCTTCACCAACGCAGTTGAAAATAATACCATTACTTTTTCACTGTGATACCATCTCTACCAACACAAACACTAGTATACTTATGAATATTCTTGTGTTTAAAGAAAGTATTACTTACACACACACCTCTCTCTCCTCACAGATATCAATCACATTCCTAAAATTCTCATTTCTCCTGACACTGTCAAAACCACCTGTTACAATCCAACTCTTTAATCACCTATTCAGGCCATATTAAGGTCACCCACAACAGCAACAAATCTGAAGCTCCTACTCACCCTATTTAAAACATCATTCAGAATATCCCAGAAAAATCGCACTCCTCTGTCAAACATTACCCTCGAGATGAACCATAACGTCACATACCACACATGCTTGACTTACTCAAACTTAAATTTTAAACCATTAGTATTCTAGTACTCAAACACACAAAATCTACTATAATGCTTGTAAACTACTACAAGCAACTCACAGAATGCAACTCTCTTCTCCTCCCCTCTCGATTCCTTCCAAACCAGTAATCATCACATTTCACACTCACAACACACTAGCCACTCATTTCATCGTTTCCTTTCAACTTTACTTAACTTCTCACAGCGAGCAAATCAAAAATTGCCCTTTCTAAATACATCTCAATCACCATCTTTCATCTTCTCCCACAATTTTATCCTCTGATATCCATGATAAATATGAATCCATACATGTTCTGCCGAAAGATAGAAAGGTCGCTTACGGCGATCACGACCTTCTCCGCGGCGTGCACTAGCATTCCTGGCAAAAGATAAGCGGTAGTGGGCAGCCAACCCAACTACCGCGTCCCTCAGTCGCCTTCTACGACACACAGGAATACGATGAAGGCATTCTTTCTCCTCTACACACATAGGGAATAAGTTTTGGAATGTCTAAGATGTGTGTTCTAGACGGAAGGGATGTAAAGTATGGATAGTAAATATGTGGATAAAAGGTGGTGTCGGTAAATATGTTGTCTGGAGGAATACAGTGTGGATATGGAACGCAGAAGAAAAAGCGAACATTTGGCACTGGAATGTCATGGGAGACCCTACATACAATAAGCCAAATGGGAGGTAATTTCATTGCTGCGAGTATGCACTCTACTCTACCTCTTTATGATTATATATTAATAATATATAATATATAAGAATAAGATAAATAAATATATATATAAAATATATATATATATATATCTCTTTATATATATATATATATATATATATATAATATAATATATATATATATATATATGGGTCTATCCATTTTTGCGTACCAAAATAATGGAAGTTGGCCGCTCGATAATTTTTGAAAACTTTTATACTTTGCATGGCGTTTAATGTTATCCATGAACAGTTCAAAATCACGAACCGTTTTTGTAGATTTACTCTGTTGTAACAGGGTGAGCCAAATGTTGGACCAGGTGGAGCAAAATTTATCACTTAATTAGAGGTAGACGATTTTTAAGTCCATATCTCCATATTTGGAATTATATACCAACATTTCATAAGAGAGGATTGTAGGATACTTTTAAGGTACTTTGGCCTTCCTGTTGTTTTTTGGGGAAAGATAATATGTCACCATTGAAAACTGAATCCAGAAAAATTGTGTAAAAATTCGAAGAAAATTTCCATTTTCGTGATGTATTATCTGAAAGAAGGAAATAATTTAACGTTATAAAATTTTTAAATATTCAAAGTAGGGTTTAACTTAAATCTTAGTTGAAGTTTGGTAAATATTTTAAAAAAATTTTACAGGGTGTCCAAAAATCGGGAAAATCGGTAACTTAGAACCTTAATATCTCTGATGGGGTAAGTGCAAAAAAATCCTGAAATTTCAAAAATTTCTACTACCTCAGTGGGCGGCTCGTCATTAAGGGCCAGTGGGGCCCGGCCCCACCAGTAATCCTTTAAAAACAATAAATTCTTAATTAAAATAAATTATTTGAGTAATTCACTTTAATTTCGATTCTTCTAACAAAATTATTTGTTGCATATTCAAAATTTAAATACAGACGTAAATACAACTTTCGATTTTTACAAATGCACAGCTTCTGGGCCAGCGAAATTGGGCCCTGAGAATAATATAAATAAGCGATACAACAAATGTACCAATGTCACGCTTTTTGACGTAGACTCCATTCATGTCTATTATTGCAAGCTATCCCATGTGAACGGTCGCAATTGGTTATCAATTGCAGTGTGCATATTATTCTATGAAAAACCTGATTTGTTAAATATAATATTATAAGTATAATAATAATATAATATATATATAGTAATATATAATATATATATATATTATATAATTAATAATATATAATATATATAATATATATATAATATAAAATTATATACATATAATTATAATAATATATATATATATTATAAATATATATATATAATATTATATATTATATATATATATATATATATATATATATATTATATATATATATATATATAATATATATATATATATATATATATAGATAATATTTATTAATAGCCGAAACTTAAATCATTACAACAAAACGCGTGTGTGGCGTAACAATGTGTTAATAATAAATTCTGGGCCATATTGTCGCTGGCCCCGCGAAGCTTTTATCTCAAATTATATTTTTAGTTTTTTCTGGTTGTCGTTCGTGCATAAAGTCTGTAAAGTAATCTTTTGATTTATTGTGAATCCTAGTCTGCGAAAAATGTTTATATACGATAACTGATTAACTGGATAGTGATATTTAGGTGTTGAAAATGCCATTTAAAAAAGGTATTTTTCGTGAAAATTTTAATGAAGGAGTGAAACCAGCCTAATTTATGGTAATTCATTGGATCATTGTCGGTTTTAATTACACTGTTATCCCCCAATCCTATCAAAGTAACAATATGATATTTTGTGATTATAATTTAATCAATTAAAAAAATGATTATTAATTAAAAAAAACTTTAAAGAAACTACGCAAAGCGAGGTCGGATTTGAAAAATTCTATGATAACTATGAAGCCTAAATAATCGTTTAAGGTGCGTAATGATTTTTTTTTTTTTTTTTTTTTTTAAGGGAACGGATGGTCCCATTGAAAATTTTTACAGAGGCATCTAGGGACAAAAAATGGATTTAAGATGTTCCAAAAAATAAATAGAGTAGATAATATTTTAATAAAAGCAATTTTCCACCTTAAAACAAGAAGAAAAATTAGAAGTTAAAAGACTTGACCGAATCAGCCTAGAGATGTTCACAATTAATCAGAAAGATGGAAAGAAGAATAAGAACATTTGTAATCTTGTTGAGAAAAAGAATGCTTACTTGTAAGTGATAACAACAAATCTTATTTTGGCTTTCTACTGTCGCCTATTTGGAGGTGAAAATGTTTGGCACGAACAGGTTGCAATGATTTAAAAACATCTCTCAGAGAAAATTCAACAAGCATGAAAGAAGCCGAACTTACACTTGAATATTTGTATTCAGTATTCCCAAACCTGAGAAAGATCAAAAGAAACTCTTTGAAATTATCATATTCTAAATTTTTTATAAATGTCTTGTTGCTTATTTTCACCTAATAAGAAATTTATATCAGTTAAAAAGTACTGATTTTTCTAATTCAACTATTTGAGAATATTATTTGGTAATTCTTAAATTGAGTTTTAAACTGGTAGTTTCAGCTTGAAAAATATATGGTTTATTCATTGAATATCCAATTTCAAAAGCAGAAAAGAGAATTTTATTAAAGTTGATTTTATAGAGGTGTCTTAAATTGAATAGAAGAAATATAAGTTTATTTTTTGGAACTCAGAATATTTTGTTTTTTTTTTTAATTATACTATTACCAAATTTACAATGG
>JABUQX010028094.1:0-10000 GCA_015478945.1 Trachelipus rathkii
AAATTATTCCTGAAGGATAAGATGAAGAGTTTGCAGCGAGAAGAAAAAGGTGCATAACTAGGATAAGTATAGAGCAATGAAAGCGGGCTTTGTTGAGTAAGGTAAGTAGTCGAGTGCAGTGCCCATGGCCAAGGAATGTAAACACTACATTGACGATTGCTTCACCTAAAAGTTAGGTATGGCATCTATTTCAGCTGGATACCAGATGGATATGGCCTAAGGCCCAATCGTGTAAGAATGCTAATGAAGGTATTTAATTTCCCTTATTAGTTATAAAGTACAACATCATTTTACGTAGTTTGAGTAAATCACGAAGCAAAAGTGCAGTGAGGATAATAGTCACATTCTTACTTACCCTACGAGTTCGAATTATTATATAATTTCATAATGGTAAGTAAAAAAATATTTTTCATGCTTGTGAGAGTTTTTCAGTTTTAAAGGTCCTTATTTTTTTGGTTTTTGACATTGTCCCTAGTCAGGCAAGTATAATACATATTTTTTCCTCAGCGAACTCTATATTTGAGGGAAGAAAAACAAAATAATAATACTCGTATGTGCAATGTTTGTTTCTATCAAAATCAAATAAAATGTAAAAGAAAAATATTTATCGAATATAGTCTGTTCCCCTCGCTATAATAATATAAAAGTAAGCGCTATATAATATAATATAATATTACTAATAATAATTAATAAACATAATAGTCGTTTTCAACAACCTAATAAAAGTTTATTTAATTTCATAATTTGTGCAACAAAGATAAAATATTTAAAAATAAAACATTATCATTAGAATACTAATTAAAATCCATCTTGATTCATTCTTAAATTGACATAATACTAAATATATTATGAATAACCGAAAACTATATATTTATATATTAATATAGTATATAATGTATATATATATAATATTTATATAGTATATAACGGGTAACTTTATAGTAATACTTACCGTTAATACGTGTACATATATATATTATAATTACCATAGCTTCACAATTATATAATATAATAATATATCTTCAATTAATAATAAATATTAATCGCACTTGTGAACTCAGGCTTTAGGTCTTTACTGAAAATAGTATAATAACAGTAAATAATAAACAAATACATTATTCTATTATTAATTAATAATATTGTATTATAAGAATTCAACTATTTTTTTTTTTTTCGCTTTGATCTTTGTTAAGTAAAAAACATATGCAATTCTATGTAAACACAAAATTTAATAACTCATAAATCCGACTTTCCAAGTAATTTTACATTATGAATATCTTAATATATTTGTAAAAATCATAAATATTAAAATAATAAGTATATTTTTAAAGATATCTCTAAATTGTATTAATTATTTACAATTAGCTCTTTTAGGGAAAGGTTGTTTACGTATAATATAATATTTACTTATTATAATCAAACCATGCAATACGTTACAAAATATTAAATTTTTTTGAAAATACCAAATAATAAATTTATAATATTATATATATTAATTATTTCTTTCTTATCGTATTAAAATAACAAGTCATAAAATAAGATTAGAAAAAATAAAAACATATAACTGCCGTAAATATTTTATAATGATAAATGAAGGCAAAACATCGGCAATTACATATTTTCCTCGACTCGATTTTTCCTAATTAATCAGAAGCTTTGTAACGAGCCATATTTTGATGTATCAATAATTATAACAAAAAATGTTGTGATTTTATATTATTTAATTTTATATTATTTTTACTAGCTTATATTATATATTATATTGTTAATATATATATGATAGTTATATATATATATAAATAAATATACCTATATATAATATAATATAGTAATATATATATATCTAATTAGATTTAGAGTTATATATAAGACTGATGATATAGTATATGATAATATATATAATAATTTAGGATGTATATATATATATAATGCTACGATAGTATATATTAAATATATACAAGTTTGTATATGATACAAACTCAAATAATCATAATTAATATATATATATATATATTACATCATTTAGCCTACCTTGTCTGTTTGTCACATAATGAAAAAAAATCTATCAAACACTTTTAAATAATATTTTTTAAGTGGATATGCAGAGACCACCACAGCACCCATGAAATGCGGCTGTAGTGTCAGTACACTAAGAATAGGGAAAGCCCCTAGACTAAACCATAAACATTGTACTGAAATAGATCTTAATATAGGAAGTTCAATTTATGAATGAAGGCAAAAACTCTTGTCACTTCGAAACTGAGGATTCAGATAGGGCGTGCTCAAAGCGATGCTGGAAGAATAGTATACATATCGAAAAACCTGCGTCTGAGAACTGAGATTGCCTAACAAACCTAAAAAGTTACGGATAATCTTAAAAGGCAATTCAAGCAGAAAAATAAACAGGACGTGGGGAACGGGCTTCAAGGGTCTTGAGGAATCCATGGGTGATGTCATTTTTTTAATCGAGCAATAACCACCTCCAGATGGAGACTTCAACTGCCAGATGACAAATGTTTAATCAGGGGTTTGGCTTTTGAGGTTTAGAGAGACAAATATCCTTCACCCACCTAAGGTGTGTGCCAGCAAAGGTGAAAACTCTATCGAATTTATGTAACAAAATGGATCACAAAATAAGGAAAAATAATGATAAATATTGTTTAGTCATGTTTATATGCTTGGAAAGATTATATTTTGTATTCCATTCATATATTAGGAGGAAAGTACTATCCATTCGTTAACTTATGGGGTTTCTACATGTTTGGGGCTCCCTATCGACTTACCCACTTGGGAAGGAATCCAACAGAACATAATATCCTTCTTCGCGAGAAAACCGCAGATGAACCCGAGGTGAACTGAAGAGACTAAATGGTTTCTTGTTGTTTGCTCTAGCAACGCTTTGTAAGCGATTCTAGAATAATAAGAATATAATATAACTATCTTCTGTTCTGATGATACTGATTCTGCTCACTGACAAAGTAACTGCAATCACTTCAGCTGAGAAAATGGAAGAATAAGTTGACAATGTGCTGGATAGAGTGAGGTTCGGAAATACAGTCGATGCTGTCACTCCCTCAACCGTTTTGGAACCATCCAAATAAATTTCTTCACTTTTTTTAGCAACTAGTGCATGTTTACTTGTAGACATTTCTGCTTGCATCAAGTAAGCTATTGTTGCTTACAATTAAAATGTTCTACATAGAATGCTTTTAGAACTATCTCCTATTAGTATCATCTTATTAATAATGTAAAAAATTTTAACTTAGCTAAATCAAAAACTCGACATACTGTTACTATAGGTTGGTGATGACATAGATATATTATTGGATTAGATGATCAGATTCTTACAGTAATTACATCTCAAATGAGTAGGTCTCGGAAAAACTGGAGATTAGAGCAAAATCACAATGATAGCCTGTCTCCCTTAATGGCCTTCGAACAAACACAAAGGTGATGGGCTGACAGGTGATGATAATAGATTTTAGGTAACTAAAGACTAATTATCTAAGAAAATTCTTGTTTGCCAGCGAGATCCTTCTAGAGCAAAATAGAGCAAAGAACGATGAAAGTGTGCTAATGCCTGCTAATTAAGTAAGGAACTTTTCAAGGTACAGAAACACTAATGCTGGAGATAGATAATAGATTTCAAATATGCAAAACGATTAACGCATCTTACAATATTAAACTTTTCTGGATTCTAGAATAACATAACAAAATTTCATAGAACCATTATAACGTGTTTCCACAGAGGGTAAATTTATTTGTATGACTATGTTGAATCAAATGTGCTAAAAACAGGATATTTCACACATCAGCCAATAAAAAGGAAGATTGCAGAACCCAGGCACATAATCATCATTTCTAATCTGTTAGGAAACTATTGCAAGAATCCATGAACGTTCTTTTGCTTTTGCTAGCAGCGATGAAAGGTCTTGTTCAGAAGGTGTCAAAGGACACTCTGTCTTTGATCAAAGATTATTAAAAGCGAAAACTCTTGAATCCGGAATAATAGATCTTCATTGGTTTACGATGGTGTGATAATTTGTAAAGTTTTTTGCAACAATCTTCAGAAACTCTCGGCAGGGAAATACTTAGCATGCCTTACAATAAGTCGTAGCTTGGCGGAGCATACTTTTCAGCGATGGCAAAGATCATTTAGAAGGAAAAGAGAAGCAACTCTCCCTTGAAGGATCAGAACTTTTAGTTTTTTTTTAACATAATTTGAGATATTAATTTCAAGTATTATATTTTATTCTACATAACCTTTTTTTCAAAATGGGTTGAGGCTGGGGAAGAGATTGGTGGGGTTGCCAAAGAGTTGGGTCCATATCTTGCGCAATCTGGTAACACAGGTTATATATAAATATATATATATATTATATATTTTATAATATATTATATATTATATATATATATATATATATTAAATATATAAATAATTTATTATATATATATATATTATATTAATGAAAATATAATAAGTGATAACTAGTAATAATTATAATATTACAAAAAAAAATATAAACCCAACAATAATAAAACAATATAAACACTACACTACAACAACTCCCACAGGAAAAGGGCCCAAACTTTCGCCCTGTCAGATTTGTCAGAACGCATTTACACAGACCAACCAATCTTCTTTTTGGCCCGTAATGCAATTCTTACACCCTAGAGATTTTTAGAAAGACCACTTTCTTTTCGCAAATTGTTATCCGATGCCAGTCCTCTGTTAATACTCCAAGGTAGGGTTTTCGCACTTTCAGTAGAACTAAAATGCAAATACTTCCTTTCATAGGCTTCAAAAAACTCGTTCACTAGCCAGAAGGTCTCCAGAGGACTTGCTTTCTAGGCAGCAGAAGATTCTAAACAATGGTCCACAAAGAGTAAATACACAAAGCGAAAGGACCAAGTTCTAGCTCTGTCGCCCTATAACCATAGAGCGAAGCAAAAACTCTTCACTTGACTCACATGACAAGCATAACGAACATTCCAGAAAACCTTCCTTTATATAATATATACTATATATAGTATATATATATATATATTATATATATATATATATATATATATATATATTATATATATATATATATATTATATATATATTATATATATAATTATGAAGTACTTGTGCTAAGACCCTCTTAAATCCTCATACCTTCAATCCGCGATAGTGATTTCTACATAATCCACGCACTCCCGCTGGATAGTGAGTTTCAAAAAAATCACCATCCGCCTCAACACATCTATAGTAACATGACCTAAAGAATAGCAAAGGCGCAGCAGCAAATTACATGACAACAAATATATTTCAGTTTCCCACGGTAAAACAAATTTATAACCAATCTATATATCCAAATTAAACAGTTTAATAACTTTCAGTTTCATAATAATAAATAATAATATAATAATAAGATATAATATAATAATAGACATAACAATAATAAATATAATACATATCCAAAATAAAATATAATAAAGTAATAACCATAATAATAGTATAATAAATAATAATTAATCAAATCTATAAATTTTACCCGTTCGACTCAACTCCGATCCCCTTACACAGGAATTTTCGGACTCCGACTCCGACTCCACTTGCAACGAATTTTCACTTCAAAACTACCGACTTCCCGACTCCGAACTCCCTGGAAAATTGCACGAGCTACCACGACTCCGACTCCGACTCCGCAGCCCTGGAAAAAAGATTCCTGTTTCATATTTCATGTTTTACGTTTCATTTTCATATACCATGTTTCGACTTTCCTCGAAGTGCGACTATGTGTCTAACCTTCGGTTCCGTGTGAGGAAAGAGTATAAAATAGGCAGCTACTCTGATGAATAAACATTTAATGAGAAATAATCAAACAGATTCGGTTTGTGGAGCATATTAAACTAGAGAAACAACTTGAGTTCGTATCTCATTCGAATTATCGTGAAAGGAAGGAAAAGGAGTACTTAGGGTGAAATACATATACGGTTGGTAAAACCTGTAGTATACCAAAATAGACTATTGCAAAGACTAATAGAGAATTGTGGTAACCTTATTTAAAAAAAAAAAATAAATAATGACATATCATAAATGTTATATCTGAGTGGAAACAGCAGTGTGTTAATATAGGCCAAGTACTCCCAAAAATATCGTCAAAATAAAAACAAATAATTTAATATCTACACGATATAATCGACAACCAATATTTAATACAACAATACAATAGTCATTCAAAATGACCGCCTTTTGCCTTAACACAAGCCTTAAGTCTGTTGGGCCAGTCGTCTAATGCAGCACGCACGACCTCAATCGGAATGTCCTTCACCCCACCCATTTAAGCTAGCTTTAACGAACAAATATTTGGGTATCCTGTTAAGCAGACCATAGTGTAATCCACAGGATTAAGATCGGTGCTGCCAGATGGAAAACCGTCAACTGCCAGAAAATGGGAAAAATTGTCCCTGAGTCAAGCCTCAGTAGGCCTTGCTTTATGTGACGGTGCTGAATACTGTTAAAAGATCCAAGTTTCATATTGGTAGAGGGTTTGACTTAGTGGTTTTACCACATATTTCAGAACGGTTTGCTGGTACACGGCTGCTAAGGCTTTAACTATTTTTTTTCGCAAAAAAAAATAGGTGTGTGATCCCGAAGTAATTCACTCCCCACCAAAAAATCACAGAAGCCATAAGATGACCTTTTGAACAGGTAGTGTGAATTCAGCTGCCTCCTTAGATGACTTAGCATACACCCTAAGTATTCTTAAACAGTAAATATATTTTTGTATGTGAGAGAATTTTTCGGTGGCGTTCATGTGCGTACTCAGTCAATAAGTGTTTAGACATTTCTCTCCTACCATTCTTTAGGGCATCCGTGAGTAAATGCCCGGCGCGTCTTTGTAAGCCCTTAGGTACTCTCTGACGAAGCACGACATGGAATTTAAGGTATATTCAATTCATGTGAAATGCAGAAGACGAAAGAGAATTTCACATACCATTAGTAGCTGTAAAGGAATACGAAACACATCCGAACAAACTTGGGGCTTCCAACCTTCGCACAAAACTCTTGTGAAGTTGTTGCACCACTTGTGCTACGAGCAAATCTTATAAGAGGGGGAATGCGATGCGAGAGAGAGAAAGAGCGTCAAGGTAAATAGGAAAGATTAAGACAATGGTTCAAATTGCTAAAATTATACGTAACGCTATAACGCAACACCGATTTTGTTTATCGCGACAACGCCCTTCATATAGTTTTAATAATTGTAACTGACAAAAACAGAGTATAGCCTTGAATAGACTAATTTCTTACCGGGCTATAGCAAATTGAATTTTGACAGAATTTTTGGAGTACTTTGCATAAGCGATGACTCACCTGATATATATAAATATATATGATATATATATATATATATATATATATTATATATATATATATATATATATAATATATACTAAATATAATAAATATATTATAATATATATGTGTAATTTATGTTGTCATAGAATTAACTAGAAGATGCATCTAGTAAAAGACTATTTATGCTTATTCTAAAAGAAAAATAAACACTTCGAACATTGTAGAGTTTCATCATAGCTAATAAGTTCAAAACTCCACATTATATATAATATTAATATATAATATTAACATATAATAATAATAATAATATAATTTTAAATATTATACATATATATATATATATATATATTATATATAATAATATATATATATATTAATCATCAAAATCAACTCATCATTATCATCATTAATCAATCATCATCAATCCCTTTCTTCTCCCCAAGACTGAGGGTAAGGTGCGTAGCATCACTGGAAACGAATAGTAGTAAAAGAATATGATGCAAATCGAAAAGAAATCCCAGCCTTACCGCCCCCTTTATACCTTTTAGTGAAAACTCGTCACAGTCAGAAAATCCGCCCTAGAGCTTCACGGAAGAGACGGACCCTCACTAATGGCATCTCGTCAATGCAACGGTTCATCCCTTGTCCCAGGTGGGCCACAACCATACCCCCTCACAAAACCCGACCATTCAATCCTATTATGCACCTTTCTTCTCGCCTCTGCCAAACTAACATTTCTCTCTCTCCTCTCTCGGCTCCGACTGCCAGCACTATCAGCAAGTTAGATAGGACCAATAATATTAAACACATTATATTCAACCAAGAACAGACGTACCAATACGACATACAAGTAAAAAGATATTACAGACCACAAACATTTCGCTTTTACCGACTTACTCACCATTTTGTTCTTCGCTTCTCACAACCGGGTCGCTACTTCCCCAGTAACACTCATTATATATCATACAAACCGCACTTAACAGAACCGAGACATATCATTCATAAGCCTTTCCACAATGAACAAAACCTATCTCAACGTACTTTACAATTATTTCTCTCCATTACCAATTTCTTTCACATACAACTCTCTAACACATTCATTCCTCATTTTATCAATTCTTCTCACATTTAACATGCTCCTAAGATTGTCCATCTGAACACATTGTACTTTAGAAAGAGTGCGTCGAGTGACAAAGACTGATTGGTGAAGAACAAGGAGCGTTTAGAAGTGGTAGAGGATGCGTGGATCTAATCTTTACATTGAAAACAAATGACAGACTGAGAAAAAATAGAGAGAAGAAGAATAAATTATATTTAGGTTTTATGAGGATTTGCAGGCAGCGTAATGATAGGATTAATAGAACGACTCTAATAGCGCAAAAAGGTGTTAGTAATTATGGTGTTTGGTGGGTATGCTTCTTATGAATCAACAAGTATGTATGTATCACGATAGTCGAAGCATGGTGTAAACAATAAATGGTGTCGAAAAAGTGATTGGTTTAATATTAATAGCGGAGTGAGGTAGGGATGTGCTATATCTCCTTGGTTATTCAATTTGAATATAGATGGGGTGATGAAAGAATTAGAGGTGGGGGTGGCAGGAGATGGTGTTAGAATGATGGAGATTGAAAGAGAGTGGTGGGTGCCTACCATATTATATGGAGATGATTTGGTTTCCTGTGGAGAATCTGAAAGAGAGTTTGAGAGGATTAGTACGATGGAGAATTGGCAGGGTGTGTAAAAGGAGGCGCGGTTCTGAAAGTAAACGTAGATACGAGTAAGGTATGCTGTGAGTGAGGACCAGGTCACTAGATGTGAAGTTTAATGTTAGATGGTGGAGACAAGCTGGAAACAAGTGCCATAGATTTTGGATAATAGTTTAGGACTTAAGTGTTGGATAACCGAAAAGGGAACAAGGATATGATGCAGAGATGTAAAAAGGAAATTGATGATGGCAGGAAAGTGCGGTGCAAATTAAATCCTTGATGGATGTAAAGGGACTGAGACTTGACTGCGCTAGGGTCTTAACATGAGGGTATGTTGTTACCCTTGCTAATGTATTTAACTATGAGATACCTATCGTGTGTAATATTATATATATATTCATATTATATATATTATATATATATAACAATAATATATATAATATAATATATATTACTATTAAAATATTATAATATACTTAATAGTATAATTATTATTCTTAATTAAACCCAGAAAAAATTTAATGCCCTTCACTAAATATATATATCAATATATATAATATATATTATATATATTATTATATATATATCTAAATAATATATACTATATGTATTTATATATGAACTCATAAACCTTGGTTTAAATCTGACACTATATAACTATTCAGAATACTATGCTTAACCTGAACTCATAAACCTTGGTTTCAATCTGAACTCATAAAGTGTGAATACTTACACTAATAACTTGGTTAAAATCTGAACTCATACACCTCTCATTTCATCTCCTCTCTCTCTCTGCATCTCTCTCTCTCTCTCCTATCGTTCTACTTCTCTCCATTCTCTCTCTTTCTTTGATTAAACTTAAACCTCGATTCAAAAAATTTGCGTTTAGGAAAAGATTCTTCACCACGCGAATAATCAATCACGCCCGCATTTAACTCAAGCTTCT
>JABUQX010028094.1:12500-26032 GCA_015478945.1 Trachelipus rathkii
TATATATATTATAGATATAGTGAGAGAAAGAATAATATAGTAGTATATATATAATATATATATATATATATATATATAGTATATTATATATATGATATAGATATATATGATATATATGTGGGTGAGTATATATATATTTATTATCTAATATATAAGTCAGGGGCGGACTTCGTCGTACACAATTTTAGGTGGTTGCACCTGAAATTTTCACATAATCGAACGTTGAGGGACGGGGCAATTACTGAGTATATAGTATACTATAATATGTAGTATTAGATATATACTATATATATATATATATATATGGGATATATAATATATATATATAAGGGAGTTATATATATAGGTAGCCGGTAAGAAATTAGTATATTCAAGGTGATAACTTCTGGTTTCAATATGTAACCTTACCACTTTAAGCTTAGACACTCTTTTTGTCAGTTGTATATTAGGTACCTAGGAAGTTGGGTGATAGACAACGATTCTTGGTTTTTTAGGGAAACGAATCAGTTCAATCGTAGGAAAAAAATACCATTTGATTTAAACGCCGACATGAATTTGTATTTTAACGATTATTCCCGATCGTCTCATCTTATTTCCTGCTATTCAATTCTCGAAGCCTTAAAAAAATTGTCAAGATCGATCGAAAAAAAACGAAACAGAGCTTCAGCTGGTCTCTGGCAAAGTGGGAGCATTATCGACTGAAGTGATCGATTTGTTTAAAACTTCTTTAAAAAGAGATTGTTTAAACATTTTACTTCTTTATTTAGGTCTAGTGTACGGTATTTCCTGGTTAACGATAAAAGAGTTGAAGTATTACGACGTCGTGAATTTGGTTTTTGGTATTTTACCGGAAATCAGTAATAAAACTAAGATTTGTCTTCCGCATGTTATGGGGTTGCCATCTATAATACTTCTTTTATTGGGAATTTGGCAGTCCCACATAAATCCATTCATCAACATCATGTACTTAAACAACAAATCTCTAAGGTTTAAATTTGGACCTTTGCCGAACATACCCACACCGCCGTTCAACCATATTTTAATAAACGAAAGCATATTAACGGTAAATGTAGAAAAACTAATTGAAAAATACGATGGATCAAGTGGTAAACTTTCAAACCTACTTTCTTTTCTTAAAAGTAATTATTTTGAATCAAGTTCTGATGTTTCAATTAACAAGATGCACGCATTATGTAAAATAACCTTCGATGAATTTAATATGAAAATGAAAATGAAGGATGATATAAATAATAAAGATGCAGACGGATATTTTCATCATCAGCTGCAGAAGCATCGACAGCACCTGCTAAAACATTTAGAGAATTCGCCCTTCAATAATCTAATTATTATAAAAAAAGTGAACGGAAATCAGTATCGAGTCGACAATATCGGGGACATGGCTTTATTAGCGATTATCTTGCTGAAAAAACACATCGGTTTCAAATTAAATGATACTTGCTTTCCTGAAACTTCATTGCTACATTTTAAGATGCTTGTTAAAGATCTAATAATCGAGGATTGCGTTATCGGTGGAGGATTCGAATTACCTGTAGATAAATATTTTGCTAAAAAATTTAAAGGTGATGTAGGTATTAATAAAGAAATAGGAAAATATAAAGTTTTGTATCCAATATCGCATCCGATGGTATACGATCATAAAAATATCAAACTGAAAAGAAACGCGATCAGTGATCATAAATCTCTGGAAAATAATTTAGCGGATTTGATCACGATAAAATATGCGATTGATTCACTAAGGATTACGTCATTAAATTTTTTATTACGATCCACTAGCGAAACTCTATTATCATCCCTTTTTGTTGATGAGGAAGACAAAAATAATAAGAGAAACGAATTTACCAAAATTATTAACAACATCGAAGAAAATTATAAAGACTTACCCCCAATGTATATCTTGGAAAACTCTTCGAAATTTGAAATATTTGAAAAAGAACTTTCTATGTATAAACATGTAGATCAAAAAGCCTTTAGAAAATTTTTTATGGAGAAAGAGAGTAACTTCGATTTCATTCACCAGGATATGAATTCTAATGATGTTGAGAAAACTCTCTTTTTCACTACACGAAATTAAGAACCTAGGACAAAGATCGGTTTTCGACAACAACTTTGAAATCCGTGATGAGTGGTGTTTTGACGATATGTATATATTGATTTTAATTGAATTTAATTAAATAAACATGAACCTATTTAAATGCCTCTATCAATTTTAAACATCCTTTTTCATGGACACGATTTATGTCTATTTGATCGGTGGTTTTCATGCCAATAATTGACCTGCTAAAGTGAATTGGTCATTTCCGACTTATTTACATATATATTTCTCTTTTTTTAATGAAGATGCCATGTTGTCATGTTGCCATGTTTATATATTCAAAACTGTATGATCTGCAGCCCCTTACTTCACGTACCTGAAAATATATTTTCTTTTAAAAATGGTAATTTGTAACTTTTTCTGAAAAAAAATAAATATATCGGAAATGGCCACTTTGGTGCTAAAGAAATCAAAATATATCATACTTAGAATTACCAATGAGATAGAAATAGTACAACGTAGTAAGGACCACAGTAATTTATAATTTCAACCTGCTAGGTTTTACAGTTTCGAATATATAAACATGGCAACATGGAATCTTCGACCTAGGAATGCTAGTTTCCGGCCTAAATTCCGTGTTTTTTTTATTTTCGGTGGAAAAAAATTCTAATGGAAACAATCAATTAAAATTTTTGGTACAAAAGTATAATAAAAGGAACGTTTTTTTGTGCCACTACCTTATTATATGGTTCCCGAAATTGGTGTTTGAGATGCTTGTTTTCTCGCTAACAGCTGAAATCAACATAATGAAATTTAAAGATAAGTTAAAACGTAGTACGGACGATAAAAATGTTAATTTTGAGCCCCTTACTTCACCTACTTGGAAACATATTACCCTTTAAAAATGGTAATTTGTAACTTTTTATAAATGTTAAAAATTTAGAGATTGTGAGCCTATGGATATAGGTTGAAAATGGCCAATTTAGTGCTAAAGAAATCACAATCTATCATACTAGGAATAACTAAAGAGATACAAATAGTGCAACATAGTAAGGACTAAAATAAACTACAATTTTAACTTGCTAGGTCATACAGGTTTGAAAATATAAGCCTGACAATATGGCATCTTTAACCGGGAAATTTCCGGCCAAAATTCTTTTGTATAATAAAGGGAACAAGAAGATCAAATTTGTCCCAAAACGCATAATAAAATGCACTAAAGGGAACGTTACCCTGTAAATTTTAAAAAATTGTAGAAAAAAAAAAATAATGGTAATACATAATCGCAACATGGTTTTCTCAATTAATTATGACCCACCCTAAGTGGGGCATTCTGGTTCTACAGAATAATTCTGTTTTTTTTTTTTTATTTCTGGTGCAATTATAACTGCTTCAGGGAATCATATGAATTTACTAGTAATCTTTTTACGTACCCATAATCAAGATAACTCTTTTTTGTGCCATCATCTTACGCCAAAGGAACACTTCAGTGTTTTTTATTCCAGAAATTTTTTGATATTACGTCGCACGGTGGCGCGTGAGAGTTACTATGTGTATCTCCCTCGCAATTACTATACCTTCACTCCACAGTCAAATACTAATGATCAATCGAGAGGAGTTACCTAAGGATCGCGCATAAGCCATGTAAATCGAGCTAGCGATATATGCATAATCCGTAAAACCGTACGGTCGCCTATTTATGTGCGTACGATCTCGGTTTTATTGAACGGGTTACAGATTTCGAATAAAAATAAAAAGCTCTTGTGACTGTACTTATTGTGAGGTGTCTAGATACTCGTGACCTACATCGTTACTTGCCTTTTGGTAAAAGCGAACTCTTGTGCGAGTTTATCTAAAGTAAATACACTATTGAAATATAATATCACGTAAATATATAAAATCTTAAGTGTTCTAATACCCCTATACGTCATGTAACCTTATCGTGTACTACGTGAAATAAAGTTTATACATTTTATTACTACTTCTCGGTATAGGTAAGATGGGGGAAAATATAAATTTCGTAGCGTTCTTTTTAATAATATGACGATAATTTGTTTTCGATAGTGGAAATTAAACTAAATATTATATAAATAATATTTAACGCTCGATAATAAGTGAGCTAATAATATATACGTGCTTTCATATCTGGTGCTGAGAAGTGATTTAGAGCCAGTATTCTCGCCACTCTTATGTGTAGAAGCCTACGCTACGCGGCCGTAAGTGTGATATTTGAGAAATAACGATGGTTACAACATAGTCTTGTGTTGGATACAGCGACGTATATAAGTGAGAACGGAGTTTTTTTTGTAAGTTACTCTAGATGTACTCTCAAGGAAAAACTGAATAAGTGTTACGTATGCGCGTCTTCATATTGGTGATGCGAAGACAAAAAACACATAGAACTTATCCCAATTAAGGACCCTCCTGAAGAATTTATACAACACCGATTTCTCTCACGGACAGATGGTGATGAGTGCTGTCTCGAGCGCGTGTGTATATTGAACTGGCGAACTGAGGGCATAGTTGATATATATGAAGCTTCTAAAAGCTATACTAATGTTTAGCCTCAATCCTCACGGACTTCTCTCTAGAGAGAATCGCGATCCGCGCAAAAAATGTATCTGAACAGGAATTCTCAGCAAAAAATAGACTTAGATAATTGGTGAAATTAATCACCGCAAAAGACTATCTCATATTTTTCAACTATCGCCACTCCGCCATATAAAAGTGACAAATCTGAAATTAGCTTGCTAGTAAAAGACAGCATATTTCACAAAAGATCGTGTGATTTAGTAGATTATGGAACAAGTTATCGTTAGATATATCGAAAGGGTATCGATATAGATATTGTTTCAAAGTTTCTTGGAAGTGGAAAGGACCCCATAATGATATGAGAACTAGGATATTATTTGATTGGGAGGATTTTATTTAGTATAAATTTTCATTTATAAACTCCACTCGAACTCTTCGCCCCCGGAGTTAAGAGCATGGTACGTATTATATGCTCTCTTACAATTTTCTTTCTGTGGTAAACTTTATGTGTGTAATAGAATTTAACTTATATAGATAAAGATTTTGAATGTAGACATAGAACACCATGAAGTTTGCTGTTTTGAGTGATAGAGAGAATAATACTCAGAGTCGATCTTCGTTCTTTTTTCCATCTGACTTTGCTTTACCTTAGATGTTAGTGCATATAATTTTTGCATCGGAACCACAGTCTCATACGCTTAGGCTTAGATGTGATGCATTCTTACTTTCGAGCCTCTACAATATCATTTCTAATGTTTCTAAATAACTCTTAAGTCAGGTTTTCTTTATACCATTAGTAATTCTCGGGGCCGCACAAATGCCTACGGGCTTTCACTCTCTTGATTTTAGAGTCCTCTCACCTGATGTTGGTATCTTAGATACTCAGAAAAACTTACCTCAATAATGTATGCGGACTCTCTCTCTCTGTGTTTTTCCCCTCCAGTGGCCCAGTCCACCGGGAGCTCCCCTGCATACTCACACAGGCCTAGAGCAGTTGTATAAACTTTATTTTCATACTAGTTGACTAGTGGGGTATGTCTACTCAATTCCTTTAAACGAGAGATACACCCTTATTCAGACTAATTATGGTATTTTTATGTGAGGAGCAGCAAAAGACTACGGAGGTGCTATCTATACTGCTGGGGATGACGGAGTGCAAATCGAGGTAAATAATATAAGGAAAATAGATAACTGGCTCTCTACACAGGAAAGCGAATAACGTATTCGCGTTAGAGGAGAAAAAAGAAAATCGCACAGAATTCTCTGTATATGAATCCAACGTGTTTATATCTCACAGTTAAAAAACCACGAGTTTATATATTTATTCAACGACTGGTGATGATAAATATTATAGTAAACGAGCTAAAAGTAATGTCTCGATGCGATGCTCAGGTTCAGATCGTCTTGTGCACAGTTTCGTAGATTTTTACAATAATTTATTGCTGAAAGAATGCTTAAGAAAATCGGAAGGTAAAGAAAAAAAGGAGAGGAATTAAATGGCTGTAGACGGAGCAGAACTGGTGTATTTTTTGAGCCGATCTAGTGTGTAGAGATGATATTGACATTGTTTTTAATTTGTTATAATAGAGGGAGTGTATTTGTAAGCTAGTGCGATAGCAATATTTACTCTGTGGAATATATATAATTGTTATGTAGTTATAATGGAAAAAACTATTTTTGAATATAAATATATAATTATTGGAATTAATATATATATTCGTTTATAATATAATATAAAATATTATATGTAAAATAAAAAAAATTCGACTTATTTAATAGGTTTAAAAATATTTAAACTCTCATGTTAAGAAGAGGTTTTCAACATACTTTCTAAACGGAGTCGTCTCTACTCAGTCTCACGTCATAGAGTAATGTAGTGTCAAGCGCTTTTAAACATTTTCACAAAAATTAATCTCTTTTTTTCAAAAAATTTGGACATTAATATAAAAAAAAAAACAACTTTCTAACGTGCTTATCCCTATGCAGGGCGGTACAATTGGGCCGCGGACCACAGGAAATCGGAACTTTTAGGCCGGCTATCCCAAAATACCCTGCGCTGCCTCCGCCTTACTCTTATATGATTGTTTTCGCACGCGTGAATTCGATCTCGTCGAAATAATATGGAACTGTAAGGCCCACAAGTAGCAGTATGACTTGCGACAAATCCGCGTCACGGCGGAGGATTTATATAGAGCGCGCATGAACGTACTCCTCTCGTTTATGAGTTGGCGGCGACCTTAACACCTACCTGCGCCACGGAGGCGTCTTAGAAAAATAATATAATATAATATATAATATATAACTTATATATATATATATATAAGTATATATATATATATACTAATATATATATATTATATATATATATAGCTATATATATATATATAAATATATATATATATTAATTGTATATATGCTTCAAATCTACGCCAGTATTAGAGGTTATATTTAGAAAAGAACACACCAGGACTTTACCGTAAAAGGGGCTATTATCAAACATCTCTAGGACTGGGGACTCCCCTCAAATATTTAGGTTTTTGATTTTTTCAAATAATACATTTGTATATATTATTATGTGAAGTGAAGTGAAGTAGCCAACGGAATATTAGTGAAAAACATAGCTGCATGTAACAATTAAATAATATTACATGATAAATGATGAGAGATAATCATGAATTGTAATGATAATAAATATGATGATTGATAATAATAATAATAATGATTGATAGTAATGACAATAATAGTGATAGTGATATTGTTAATAATGATGGTAATGGTAGTGATGGTGATTAGTGGTAATGATGAATTGGTCAATAACACAAACAAATAAACTTAAGCAAGGGGCTTTTTTTCCCCAGGATCGCCAACTGGTCGAGTAGCGAGATGTAGAAGCTATCTCCTTAATTGCTTGGCTTTGTCCTGCTCGCGACGTAAACGAGTAACACGTCCTCCTGATATTTTTTTCATAGGATTCATCGTCTTGTATATATAATATATATAATATATATATATAAATATATATTAATATAATAATATATAATATATATAAATACTATATATTATAAACCTAATATATAAATTAAAATTCTATTAATATATATATATATAATATATGTATTTATATATAAAAAAGTATGAAGTAAATTAATTAAATTAATAATAATATTTTATTTTTTAATATTTTTAATTTCCAACAATAAATTAATAAGTACTATATATACTAATATTATATACTATAATATAATATATAATATATAATAATATATATAATATCATTATATATATATTCATTCAATAGAAAATTATATATATATATATATATATAATTATATAATATAATAATATATATTAACTGACAATAAGGAAAGTTTCCTAAAAAGTCAGTACCCTGACTGAAGGAGATACCTGTTAATGAACAGTTTAATTATTTTTTAAAATATACTGAACATTTAAAACATTGAAAGGTGTGGGGTAAAATGTCAAAAATTCCACAACGATTTTTTTTATTTATTTTCTAATCATATAGTAACTATTTGGTTAAGCAAATTTGTTTGAAAAGGCCACTTCGGTAATCTCGTTTTGAGTGAGCATCAGTCTAAGACTCTGAACTATTTGGCGACATCGGTCACCTAGTCACAGGCTAATGGGTTATTTAATGATACTTTTTCGGTAAGTCTTAAGCGAAGAAAGATGGTTTATGGCTAACCAAGAATGAATTACTTAATTATAATGTTAATGTGAATACTGCTGTCAGATGGAGCACTTATTATGCAGGGATGATCATTTATACAGAACAAGCAAGGATTTCTTTCTCTGGATTAGTTTCATTATGTGATCTTCATATGGAAGGAGAAAATAGTAGTTCAGGAGCAGGAGCTGATTTAATTGCAGCACTCAATTCTCCATATGAGAAGGATGTTTATCATAAGACATCTGAAATAGCTTTTACTGATATATGCATCCAAGGTGAGGTTATTTCTGGTGGGAACTAAAAATTGTTCGTTGTTGGCGGAAGAACGTATGGAGTAATTAGAGGCAAAGATGGTAAGTGTGATGATATTTTAGCTCTAATTAAAGATAAGAAGAATCCTTTAGTATATACAGCAGGGATGATGATTGATAAAACAGTTGTAACTAGAGATAAACGGGATTTATTCGTTATCACATGTACACTTTCTCGATATGCATCAGAAATACGACTTGGTGCTCCTTTCAATCGTAGCCTTCTGCTCTCAGGAACAATGATTGAGAATTTCATCCGATTATGTACTGTATATAGAACTGCATGTTATAAGAAGAGTGTGAATAGACTTAAGGAATCTATTTTTTGTCAGTCATATGATATATTTGCTCGACCGTTTCCAAGCGGAGTAAATGAAGTTCCAATGTTCTTTAAGTTAGCCATAGATGATATGTTTAAAAAGATTATTAAACAGCCTAAAGGCGTAACTTTATGATTGTATAATTGATAATTTTTCAGCGAAAACGAATACTTCAGATGTTGGTTTTCTACTAACTGAATATTGTAAGGCTTATGGAAGACATGCAGGACAATGGAAGAATTGTGGAACATGTAGTGGAAATAAGAATGGTCGAGGTGAATTTTCTATTCCTTATAATATAGTTCCAATACTCAAATGTGTTGATACAGAAGCAGGAGTTATAGAAGAAATAAAAGAATTGTAAATTGTATATATATCTTATTTTGTTAAAAAAAAAAAAAAATTGGGAGGGAAGTGAAATGGGAATTTTTCTAATAGTTTAAAACTGTTTAACAACAGTTATCTGCTTAAAACTGTTCAATAACAGTTATATGTAAACATATTTAAAAATTACCATACATTATTGGAACCCGTAATATTTAAGAAAAACAAACTCGGAATTGCTAGCGGCTGAGTCAAATCCAGGCCAAAGCTTGGTTATGACGTAGCTTAAAAATCTTAGTAAAGCAATTACAATTCGATCGCTAAAAGGATAACACCTAATAGGACAAAGGGTTCGGTAAATATTTTATAATTGGTAACTATTTTATTGTTTCTATTATTATTATTATTATTATTATTATTATTATTATTGGTTAGTTATTATATATTAAACTAGATTATTAAATGTTTATATTATTCAAATATAATTTATTAAGAAGTTTATATTGTTTGTGACGGATTTTTCCCGCCACATATTTGTGGCCCAATTCTTGGTTAACTACTTATAATGAATAAGTAAGCTGGCTTTAATAGCCAATATGTCGAAACACTTTTTAATAAGTAATGTTCTCACCCGAAAGCTTTTTAAAGCGAATAACTGATTCCAAAGTAATATCAAAACAGCCACTTGATAGTTTGAAGTCAAAAAACCAATGGATATTCATTCAAATATTGACAAGAGCGCTATCTCTTCCTTTTTAATTTGGCAACCTCCATATTTCCAGAGAACTACCTCTTTTTTTAGCTTGATTATCCGCTCATTACGGCAACCTTGACTAGCAGTTTTTAAATCCTCACGGGGGGTATGGCTTCTGACCTTTAAAGGGCAAAGGTCAGAACTTGACTATTCGAAATGAATATTTCGAAAACTGCTGCAGAATATTTAATCCGATTCTTCCGATGAATCATACATTATAATATTTTCTCTGGCAGCTTTCCGCCTATGCCGACTATTTTGAATATCTCTTCTACCAACTGGGGTTGAAGAACTCCCAGAATCCATCGCATACGTAGAATGGGGTTCACCCCTCCAGGAATATTTAATGATGAATGTGTCGGAAGGCCGGGGAGTGTGTTTGACCAAAGTGTTCAACCACTGTGGGGCAGAGAGAGCTCCAGGGGATAAAAATATTTGACTGGGTACAAGCTTACTTGTCCACCAGGAGTCCTGACGTTCACCGATCTGACTTTGTTGTCGTCACCGTTTATAAGATCTGCCAGTAAGGACGTTCTTTTACTGGACCTTATGCCCTTTCTTGATAAGAAAAACGTCATCCTTTTTGATTAAACTATTCCAGTTGACCTGGTAGAGATCTTTTCCAGTCTCTCTTAAGACTAGGAAGGTGCTCATTGTACCACCTGGTACGAAATTCTTCGAATTTTTCTGAAGATAAATATTTGAGACTTCATTAGCTTTTTCTGAGCCGAAGTTGAGTCCCAGAACTGATTATTTGACCCATCTCCGTGTAAAGCCATAGCAATTTTTGACAAAGGTTTGATGCAATCGTTGGGAGTGAGGTAATATTTCACTTGAACTGGTGATGTAGGTGAGCGGACGTGAATTAACTGGGTCAGCAATATCTGACAGTATTGTAATGAAGTCGAAATAATTTAACGAGGAACGTGCAATTGTTTTGAAAAACAATCATTCACCACACGTATTAACCGATCCCACTGGCTTCCCACCCATGGGCTATAGAGAGGAATTCGCTTATTCGAAACCCGATTTTTTTTTCAAAAACTCACTCCCATTCTCTGATATAAGGAAAGTTCCTAAAAAGTCAGTACCCTGACTGAAGCAGATAACTGTTGTTGAATAGTTTTAACTGTTGTTTTGTTGAACAGTTTTAAACTATTAGAAAAATTCCCATTTTACTTCCCTTCACCAGGTTTTTTTTCACTTATACCTAGTAACTATTTGTGAACAATGTGTGAAAGGCCTTTTCGGTAATTCCCCGTTTTGGTGATCAGTCTAAGACTCTGACTATTGGCGACATCGGTCACATAGCCACAGCCCGTGTTTTTAATTTTTTTTAGATACTATTAAAGGAAGAGAGAATATGTTTATGGATGGGTCAAGACTTATATTCTTAATGATGTAATGTGGAATACTGCTGTCAGATGGGCACTTATGTATGCAGGGATGTCATCTTATACAGAACGAGCAAGGATTTCTGTCTCTGGATTAGTTTCATTGGGTGATCTTCATATGGAAGGAGAAAATAGTAGTTCAGGAGCAGGAGCTGATTTAATTGCAGCACTCAATTCTCCATATGAGAAGGATGTTTATCATAAGACATCTGAAATAGCTTTTACTGATATATGCATCCAAGGTGAGGTTATTTCTGGTGGGAAATAAAAAATGTAGGTGGTTGGCGGAAAAACGTATGGAGTAATTAGAGGCAAAAATGGTAAGTGTGATGATATTTTAGCTCTAATTAAAGATAAGAAGAATCCTTTAGTATATACAGCAGGGATCATGATTGATAAAACAATTGTAACTAGAGATAAACGTGATTTATTCGTTATCACATGTACACATTCTCGATATGCATCAGAAATACGACTTGGTGCTCCTTTCAATCGTAGCCTTCTGCTCTCAGGAACAATGATTGAGAATTTCATCCGATTATGTACTATATATAGAACTGCATGTTATAAGAAGAGTGTGAATAGACTTAAGGAATCTATTTTTTGTCAGTCATATGGTATATTTGCTCGACCGTTTCCAAGCGGAGTAAATGAAGTTCCAATGTTCTTTAAGTTAGCCATAGATAATATGTTTAAAAAGGTTATTAAACAGCCTAAAGGCGTAACTTTAAATAATTGTATAATTGATAATTTTTCAGCGAAAACAACACTTCAGATGTTGGTTGTCTACTAACTGAATATTGTAAGGCTTATGGAAGACATGCAGGACAATGGAAGAATTGTGGAACATGTAGTGGAAATAAGAATGGTCGAGGTGAATTTTTCTATTCCTTATAATATAGTTCCAATACTCAAATATGTTGATACAGAAGCAGGAGTTATAGAAGAAATAGAAGAAGAATTGTAAATTGTATATAGATCTTATTTTGTTAAAAAAAAAAAAAACTTGGTGGAGGGAAGTGAAATGGGAATTTTTCTAAGAGTTTAAAACTGTTCAACAACAGTTATCTGCTTAAAACTGTTCAATAACAGTTATATGTAAACATATTTAAAAATTACCATACATTATTGGAACCCGTAATATTTAAGAAAAACAAACTCGTAATTGCTAGCGGCTGAGTCAAATCCAGGCCAAAGCTTGGTTATGACGTAGCTTAAAAATCTTAGTAAAGCAATTACAATTCGATCGCTAAAAGGATAACACCTAATAGGACAAAGGGTTCGGTAAATATTTTATAATTGGTAACTATTTTATTGTTTCTATTATTATTATTATTATTTTTATTTTTATTATTATTATTATTATTATTATTATTATTATTATTATTATTATTATTATTTTATTATTATTATTATTATTATTGGTTAGTTATTATATTATATATTAAAGACTAGATTATTAAGTTTTTATTATTCAAATATAATTTTTGTTAAGTTTATATTTTTTGTGACGCATTTTTCCCGCCACAAATTTGTGGGCCAATTCTTGGTGAACTACTTTTATATACTCATAGCACACCTGAAATGGAATTACTACCGCATTTGCCTTATTAGTCTCTGAAAAAGTAACATACTTGTAAAGGATGTCATCTTTAATAGAAAACTCATGCAAATATCGTATATATTTATGAAAAACCTTGTTTCTCAAAATATTCCTAATGTCAGGCAAGGATAATGTTTTAAGTAAAATCTTTAGTATTTTTATTTGTTTTTTCCCATTTTGTATTTTAAGAAAATCATCAAGAT
This sequence comes from Trachelipus rathkii, assembly GCA_015478945.1. NCBI lineage: Eukaryota > Metazoa > Arthropoda > Malacostraca > Isopoda > Trachelipodidae > Trachelipus > Trachelipus rathkii. The sequence goes on from JABUQX010028094.1 coordinate 25,686, forward strand.
CAATATTTTTGTAGTAGATTTTTGGATTATCTTTACTTAAGAAAGACTGATTTAAGTCGTCCTCAATGCTTGAATAAGTTATTTCACTCATTGTATCGCTCTCACTTTCATCCTCAGGTTTATTCTCAGAATCATTCTTATCAACATTCACACTTAACACATTACTAGATAAAATTATTACCTCTTGTTCTAATTCATCATCTTGCAAATAATGTAATATTCCACTTTCATCCACCTTCTCCGGACTTTCAACCCCCAAATCTATTAAATCTAATTGTGGAACACACTCCTTCAAATAATCAAAATGAACACCCAAATAACTCTTAATATGGCAAATGTTCAATCCA
>JABUQX010028095.1:0-10000 GCA_015478945.1 Trachelipus rathkii
GAAAAAAGAGAGATATTAGCGATTTTTCTTAGCATATTATTATTATCCGATGGAGGTTATCCATTGTCGAGAAACTTATTGTTGCATCTTTTACATCTCGTCTCCTCTCTCTCTCTCTCTTTATTCTATCTATCTCTAGTTCATCTTCATCTTCTCATAATATATATCCTTCTATTAACCTATTATATATTCTATCTCCTCTTATCTCTCTGCTCTCTCACTTCCGTTAATCAATTTATATAATGAATATATAATATATATATATTATATATATATAATTAGTATATATTTTATAAATATTATTATATTATATAATTATTAAATTTTAAATATAAATTATATTTAATTATTATATATATATATATATTTATTTAATAATATATATAATATATAATATATATATATATATTTATTAATATATAATATTATATATATATATATATATAAATGTGAACTTCAAAAAAATATTTTTCGGGATTGGTCGTAAAGACATATATGTATATAGAGAGAGAGAGAGAGAGGAGAGAGAGAGAGTAAGAGATGTAAGTATGAGAGATAGTCAAAGTTAAAAGAGTAGAGAATCGGAAAGAAGAGAGAGAGAGTAGAGAAGAGAGAGAGAGAGAGAGAGAGATAGGAATACAGCCTGTCCTTTCAACTTCATCGTTTTAGCAATTTATAATAAGGACTAATAAGCAGTGGATTGATAAAAATAAATATAATGTATCTTTAGATACGTTAAGATAGACGAAAAGACAATATAAAGAGACAATATTGACCCGATGAAAGATGATAGTTACTCATATACTAAAAAACTCAAGAGCTGAAAACCATTATTCCTTGAAGTGGATATATATATATTATATAAGTATAATATTAATATTATATATATAATATGATATTTATATCATATATATATAATAATTTATATTCTATATATTATATAATACTATTATATATATATATATATATAATTGTATATTAATAAATAATAATATATTATAACTATATAATATATATTAATATATATTTATATATATATATATAATATATATAATATATTATATATAGATATAATTATCATTAATATATATTTTATCTTTCTCTTCAAAATATATAATAAATTTATTATAATAATTTATAGGGTTAAAGGTTCTAGGGTACCCATTATCTTAGCTCCAGAGCGTAGTCGTACGGGTGGATTACCTATTACATGCCTCCTCTAGTCTAATTGACGTCTCATTTCTATGAGGTTGAGTTATATATTTAATACTCACTGGGATTTTCACCTTTTGATTTATACACCATTGACCGCTCAGATGTTATTAATACTATATCACTATCATTAGTATTATTATCATATAGGAGTAGTCGAAACTATATATATATCTATCACCCTATATACTATTATACGTCTGACAGTAACTTTGACACCAGTTTAATTCACTATTACTCATGCATATTTATTAAGCTACTCACTCACCACATATTTCATTAAGGGCCCGCACTGATAATTTTCAGAGTTCTTTGTCTTTACACGAGATTTCAACTGGAATAACCCATACGATATGCAGTACTATCTACATTAGTTACGTGTTCTTCGTGTGGTGGTGAGCCGCCCAGGCCCATGGTCCCACCTACTTTTCAGGACGCATCTTTGCTCACAGCATCCCGTGTCTCCCCGCACCCTGGCTCTACTTTTTCCGCATTAAGATCCAGACAACGGTTGGTAAATAGAATGCTGACTAGAAGATTTAACTACTAGGTCATTGACGTATCATCTGCGCAAGTCATCTTTAAAGTTGCTCATAGTATATAGTGAGTGATACTGCCATCGTACCTAAGACAGAATAACTAACGTACTGGTAGAGGAATAATATTATCTATATACGGTCGTTGCAAAATTAATGCGTTTGAAAATCATCATAAATATTCAGGTTTTACCTACCAACACAATAACTTATATTGTATAAAGCCGGTAGAATATCTGAATGTCATTAAATATAAATGAAAATATAATAACAAAAAAATAAACTTAAAATAACTTATACACTACTAGTTAACTCTGCTTTACAATAAAGAAATGAAAGATTATGATATAATTTATCACCAAATAATCTAAAAGCTTCTGTGATTCTTGTATCGATATTTGACATGAGTCATCAATATATATATATCGTGGAGCAGCTTTGTTTTGCTCACAAAGAGTGAACAAACTATAAGTACTATTGAGACACGTATTAATATTCTGAGCTTCCGAGTCTTATTCATCATATCTATCAAAATAACTATAGGTCTTTTTCATGTGTAATATGAACTGTTGTTGAAATTAAGGTTACTAGAGACTATAGTTGACCAATCAAGGACGTATAAAGCATATTAATAAGGATGTATTATTATAGTCAGCTACATAGCTTATACACGAGGAAATGGTATCTTTGAGTAATAAATAACTATCAGTCATCGCTTATTCTTCATAAGAGAATAAGCACATGATAGGGGAAAAAATTGTGCTGAGCAGTTACGCTGATGTTATTAAATAAATATTAAGTGAGTTGTGAAGCATGTAATTAAATTACAATTATTAATACGACTATATGGAGAATGAAAGTAACTTATTGTAAAATGTTATTGTGAATAATAATGGTATGTCACATAAATCTCATACATTATATTAACTATATATATACTATATATATTATTATACGTGTTAGAAGTACTTGAAAATACCTAGTGAGCGTTCTTTACACTCACTGAATGAAAATTACAATATCTATATATTTATGAGACGAAAAGAGAAAAATGATAGCTTTTTACTAAGTATTTGCTAGCTCATAAAAATTATTAGATTGGTGTTAATAGTAGAATCATATATACTGTACAGATAATATATGTAAAATACTATAAAATGTATATTATAATATTATTCATATACAAGGGACTGTATAATAACTCAAACAAGAAACAACAAGTTTTCTTCAATCAATTGAAAGGAAGGAGCTATCTTTGATAATCTGTACATTAGAGAAATCAAGTGATTAATTTTACTAAAATTTTCCATTCACTTATTTATAAATAATGGACGATGAAATACAGCTAAATATAAACCTATTTTACTAAATCATATTTATATTTACTAAAAATTTGCAAGATCTAAGTAGAATAAGTCTTCTCATCTCTTCCGTTTTAAGTAATTTTTAGATGTAGTAATGTATTCTAGCTAGTTACCATATTTTCACAATAATAAGGATGATTAATTGCCTGATAGATAACTTAATATTATTTTCTAACAGTATAACAGATAAGAAAACTCACAATTTATATAATGATATACTCCATGCTGACTTGAATTTATACTGAATAATTTAAACTTGAAGAAACTGAGACTTTTCAGTCGATCATGATTATTTTGGCTTATAGCAATTTACTAAGAATGAGAAGTATCTAACCTAGTAGAAAAGCCAACAAATTTTCCTTTTGACATTTTTTCATACATCTAAATATCTGTTTGATGATACAAAGCTTATTCTCTGCAATATGGTACACTAATATACATAAAATTACTAATAAACAAACGAAATTAGAATTGTATTATTATAGAATTCTATCAGTAGAAATTAAGCCTTGATGTTAAGCGTTATTATTTCAAATAACATATTCATAGACACTATACATTATAACAATATTTATGTGCATCTCACAATGCTCAATATCAAATAGCTACAAATTTTCACCCATTTAAATCAGAATTCGTAATAATATATTCCAACGTCCAGCTTTAATAATTTATAACTACAAGTAATGTTTTAAAGATATTTAATTTTATAAATATCTATATTTATAAATTTAATTATATTATTTTATATTTAATTTATTATTATATTTAATTATTATTATTATATATTATTAATTATATTATTATATTATTATATTACTTATTATTATTATATTATTATGTATAATGTAATATAATAAATAATTATAATTTTATCAAGTATTATAATGTTATTCATTTATATTTTTTATAATTAGTATTATATATCCAGTTCTTTAATCTTTGAATTGACTGAAAAAGGTTGTAGTCGTCATAATAGATCCATTAGCCATTAAAATATGAGGTGCCCTAGATTGACACGTTTCATACTGCGAGATCATGGGAAATCCACGAGACTGTAAGAGTGTCAAAACCATAGATGCATAATGAAGAAATTTGTAGAGTCACGACGCACTATAGTACAATCCGACGAGATCTCATTATCTCTTTTGACAAGCTCTTAATTAGCAAACTAGTAATTATTACAGCAGCTGTTTCTCAGTACATATATATTTGTGTTGTCGGTGAGAAACGCTAATGATCTTTCTTCACATATCCCATTATTTATCTTGTCTGTTTTTCTCACATGTTATAGGTGAGGCAAGAAAGGGGCAAATTTGCCCCCCACCTGTATTCAATTAATTGTACCAACGAAAAAAGTAAGAAAATATCAAAAATTATGATGTATTATGTGAGTAATCTTATTTAAAATTACTAATAGATAGTTATTTACTTTCTAGTATAAAGTAGTTTTTATTTTTTACAAAAATAAGTAAATTTTTTAATAATATTCGAGTATTTATTTCATTTTTCAAACCTATAAAGTGACTTAAAATTCAAAAAAAAGTTTATTTTATTCTCTACTTGCTAAGCCTATTTTCTCGAAGAATGATTTCGTTTCACTCCCTCCTTCGGTCGCAAAGTTAATCATATGGGATAATTATAATATTGAATTGGATAAAAAATAAATATATATAGTATAATAAAAAATAATATTTATTAATATAAAAAAAATAATTATTATTTTAATAATAAAGTAAGAGTACCATATAATAAGCAGTACTAACATAGGAAGAGTTCTTGCGAGGAGGGAGCCTAATAATGAAAATTCTTATTTGTCAATATTCTGAGGATACATTAAATAATATAATATCAATATATATATTTATATATATATAATATACAATATTAAATATAATATATAATTATATAATATATATATTAATATATATAATTAAGTATATATATATTATTTATATCAACTCTGACCTTTCACGAGGATATTTTATAATTTTATAGAGTGTAATATTTAAGCTATGCCTTGGCGTATAATAATAATAACAATACTGTTATGCACGGTCTACGGAGTGTGCTATAGTGAATCAATACTTTAATATGTTAAAAACTGATATTATATTTTTCAGATTAACTTGTTATCATAGCTAATATCACTGTAGATATATACTCGATAAATATTTCACAACATGGAAGGTATTCAGCCGAGAGCTATTTTAAATCTCCACTTCCCTTTTCGCATGTCTATCATCTTTATCACCCCGCACCTCAACACTCTTGGACCACTACTTTTGAATCATTAAAATATCCACCATTTATTATACATTATTCCATCTTCACAAACTTTAGACTAATCAATTTCACGTTCACGCAGGTCATTCTAGACCCAGTAGCGGACGCTTTGAGCGATGCTCTCACCTCTTCATGTTGTTCAGACTCACATATAAAGAATTCTGTTCTACTTCTTTCGGGATAGGTATCTTTCTTGGCTTACTCGTGAATCCACACAATTACCACCACTCCCACCAGCGATTTACCACCGCTGGACATGCAGAATACAAATAAATCCTTCATCTATCATTATTCTCTCTTTCATTTATTTCGATTATTTTTTTGCGTATGGTTTGGCGAGTAATGCATTTCCTTGTCAGCAACTGCTCGATTAGCTAGTCATTTTGCTGTCAACTAGTAGCTCTTTGCACAGGGAGAGAGCGTGATGGAACATTGACGTGTCGTTTCCTCTTCTACCCTTCCACTTGGTGATAATACTCATCCAACCTTGAAGATTTATTATAACTTCGACTAAACTACCCGAGTATATTTTTACCAACCTGATCTCAATAGTCTTACTGTATTTTATCTGCGCTGCTATCACAGCTATCTAATATCCATATATGAATAGAATTCTGACATAATTTTCTTCTTTATTTATTTGTTTGTAATGTAAGTATGTTTGAATTCTTGAGATAGTTTAAATAAGTATCTTATTCGAAGTTTGTCTTATGCGGATCTGATAATTTAATGTCGCGCGATAATGTTGATGTAAGAGGGTTCTGATGGTGAGGTGGATGAGGATAGATTGGGGATTTTTGTGACTTATTTTCTATTATTTTTCCAGTCAATAATGTTAGGGAGAGTATGTTGGGTGGATGTCTTCTCACGTGTCAAATAACAGATGTAATACGATTTAATTACTCGATTATTTTATAATTTTCATGATAATTTAGATTAGACAAAGTGGGTATATTAGGCTAATTTTTGATAATCGCATGATACGATAGTTTCGTAAGGGGAGAGTTTTTGGGATACAAGTTGGTCGGTTCGGTTCTATATTAGGGTAGGATCATCTTAGGGAGAATGAGGTGATTCATATGTTTGGAGGTAAATAAGTAGTATTGGAAGAGAGAGAGACTTATGGTTAGTAAAATTATTTATTTTTTTATAATGGTATGTTGGTAGGAAGTGATTCACAAAGGGAATGATAAAAAAGATAGGTGCCGGAAATGGTGAATAGGTTGAAATAGTTTTGTTAATTATTTTACCTGGGTAAAGGCATTTTAGGAGTATGATAAAGACAAAGTCTCGTATGGGAGATTTTTTATTAAATTGATATTTTGCTTGCTATTAGAATGATGAGGATCTCTAATAGGATAAACTTCTATAATTTATCGATGGGAGGGAAGATGATCTACTAATAGGGTGGATGTTTATAAGATTGAAAGTTTTGGAGAAGTTAGGGTATATTATGCGTGCTATAACAGGGTGAGGTAGACTAGTGTATGTCGGTCATGCTCTAATTCGTGTTCGAAATCTTAAATTTACTAAATGGGCAGAGGATTTATAAGTATTTACGGAAGATGTAGAGTGATAAAGCCTATGTTAAGTATTTATCGTATTTTTGGAATAAGATGAGCGTAAGTGAAATCATCAGTAATAGCGCAACTGTATCTATTTTAGGGGCAAGTGCGGCAATGTTTTGGTTCGAGCCTCTGTTGTTTGTTCTTTTTCACATGTGTTAAAATTCGGAATAATAGTTGACCTTTTGTGTGAACTTAGTGAATGATACTTTTTCTCTTCAGTTATCTATTGAGGATGTCTAGTGAATTGGGTTTAAATTGACTTTGTTGACTTTACTTTTCTTGTTTGAACAGGGTTTCTGTAGAACTGGGTGAAATTTGAAAAGTACGACTTAGGTGGGTCCGGGAACGCTCGGAGAGGTCATCTTTATGGCATTTGGATAAAGACAAAAAAAACTGTTGAACCAATAACATTTGTCATAGATAGGCGCGGATCGGCTATTGAAAAATGTCCGTCCCGGAGCATATAGTCTTGTTGATCGCTCAATTGGTTGGAGTGTTTTATTGAAGTTTGGCTGGTGTGGGTTTCGTATTATAAAACGATATCTCACTGTAGTATGTCATAGTTAATGTAGTCTATGAGAGAATAGGGTTATTGAGCGTACTGGTATGTGTAGAGATTATATGGGTGTGATCCAAACACAATGTGAAAATAGTCAACTTAGGTGTTTGTCTTGTATGTATTTATTGTTACAGATGAATAAATATAGTTTGTGACTTGAGAGTGTGAGTTTAATTGTATTATGATTGTATTTAAAATATTAAGGGGGAAGGTGGTTTTATAAAAGATATAATTTTTTGAGAGTGTAGAGTAGCCTTTTTCCAAGAGGCTCGAACGGGTGTAGGGAACCGGAACGGAGGTGAAGACGCGGAGACGACATCCGAAACTAAAAGAAAAGATATTCTTTTAAACCTACCTCTTCCGCACCTAATAACAAACAACTAATACAATCTAACACTCAGTCCACAACTATATTCATCTGTTACAACACATAAATCACACAAACAAAAACAGGACTTCCAATGGGTTCCCCCCTCTCACCCACCCTAGCCAATCAATATTCATGGAATTATATAAGAACACTACTATATCTTATCCAACCCCAACTTCAAACTCAACAATAGGCTTTCCGTTTATGCGACGACATTCTTATCATACGACATCCCCTACAAACCAATTTTCAACACTATCTTCACCTCCATAAATAATTCCACCCAACACCAATTTAACTCACATCAGCACGAACCCTCAAGATACTCACTAAACAATACCATTCCTATGAACATCAAGCCTTAGTACTTTAAGTCTAGGAAAAAACAACTCACGTCTAAATCACTTCTTTCAGATTTTTACATGAACATAACGTCTGCCGCGCCATAATATACATCCATCTGTAAGTTTTATCCTATACCCACATCAATAAATAACAAAATTACAGCTATCACTCACACAGGCTTTATATAATCTTATTTACTATTGGGCAGCTTAGAAAAATTTATAATTGTTCCGCCAATACAACTACTAAATTCACCGTAAACCAAATACTCTTATCTAACTTTCACTATATTAACTCAAAAATATATCCCCACATAATTACCACAAATCACTACAATACAGACAAAACAACAATATATCTATACACAGTCTCTTACCCAAAATTCCAATATTAACAAAATTATAGCATTACTTCATCTATTCCATTAACTCTATCTTTTCAACATTTTATATTGAGATCACAATTAATAATAAAAAAACTCCTATCCACTCTCCATCATTCACTTTTTACTTACATCCAAAACAATAACTTTCCTGTAAAATAAGATACTATTATATCATCATAATCATACTTATTGAAGCCCTCCCTCTAACCATATATATCAATAATAATACCATAAAACTATGACGATTTAACAAATACCAAGCATCAATACTAGTAATTTCCATATAAATATATAGGGCTAAACATGTCGACTTATGGCGTAATTTATTAATTATAAATAATTATAATTATCTATTAATACATATATGAATCAAAACATAACACTCAATCATTGTACTTGGAAAAATTGATCTAGCACCAAACTCAATCCCTATACAATCCACCATTCGAATCCACAATATCAACCTCACCTAATATAACCACAGTCAAACAACTCAATGATACTCTCATATTAAATATACAACTCAATATCAATACTAAAAAAAAATAGTAATATCTGATATGTTATACAATGTATATTATATTATTTTATATACATAATTTCAAAATAATATAATAATAAATTATTCTCGGTGACGAATATAAATTAGGATTAATTACATTCAATCGTCACCATCTACTTTCCTCAATACTAATTAAATCAGCTACATAACATTCAATAAACACTTTACCTAATCGTATCAATATCCCCAAAATAATTGTTAAAAAATATCAAAATATAACTGAATTTAAAATGAGATTTTCATTCTGCTCCTCTGGCGTTATGTTGATTCAGTTTCTCTCTTTGTCTTTTTACTGTAATTGGACGGCCCTTTATAAGTGCGTAGCTTTGGGTCGAAGCTTCGCTATGAATCGTCTAATACTAAGAATATTATAATATTATATATATCTACATTATATATGTATACAACTTTAAATAATGATAAGTAATAAATTATAAAATGTTCGGTTTCGTTTCCTTGCAGTGATATGTATTAGTCGGGTTACTACTGTTATCCTAACAAGCCTTATCTAACCGGTATTTAGGTAAACAGTCCTTGAGTTCTTAACATCTTTACCACGAGTTTCCTACTGCATTTTCGACCTCCGTAGCAAGTCCGTTGACATACCATCAGACTGTTATATTTCTACTTCTAGTTTTTTTTTGCTAACAAGGATGGGGTTAGATTACTAAGGTCATGATAATTAATACTTTCTACAATGGACTCATATATAATTTACTGGGGAAGTTAATATATACTACCATATATATAATTACTTGTACATTAACTTAACTATATTAATATATATAATATTATATTTATTTATTTCCATAA
>JABUQX010028095.1:15000-40000 GCA_015478945.1 Trachelipus rathkii
TATTCAGCGTTTTTACAACACGCGTTATCTGGTTCCCTCTCTTCAGAGTTATAATTCTAAGGGTGCTTGTATCGGACCACAACCCCGAATGTGGTTTTCTTGTATAGAGGATTTCTTTAAGGCCGGTGGAATAGATACTGATGAGAAAAAGCTTGCTTCATATTCCAAGTATGTAGATACGAAAGGAACTTGCCGAGAGCTTATATACAGTTGTGAAGAGTTAAAATTTGCCCGTTCTTGGAATGAATTTGCCAGGAAGTTGTTGAGTTTATTAGATCCACCCACTGCTGAATCTAGTTTTAGTTCTTTTAATGCTATAGATGAAGTAAATTGGAATCACAATCTCCCTCTTCTCTTGTATGCGACAGAAGTATCAAAAGCTGTACAAGAATTTGAGAGACATTTTTATGCTCAACATGGCGAGAAATTATCAGACAAGTTAAAAAAGACAATAATATTCTCAAAAGTATATAAAAATATGCCTAAACACTTCCAACTGAAAGTAATAGAATATTTGATGCCAATATGTCCTTTACTTCCCAAATAGAACAGTATATTTCGAAAACATCTAATGCTATATCCAGACCTTTTCAAGGAAGTGGATCTCACCCTTCTCGACAAAGCCAGAACATACGTACATTTCAGGGTGAAATTCCTGCGGAATCCCCTCAATTTAATGATGTAGGTTCAAATACGAGAAGGACAAATAAGCCAAAATGTTTTCAGTGTAAACGTTATGGGCACGATACTCAGCATTGTCGCTATCGTGATTATTGTTCTTTATGTATGAGTTATCACAAGCGTGGGTCTGAAGAACCATGCAGGGGTACTACCTGGGATTTCAAGAATCCCCGAGCGTTAAAAAGGGTCAAGAACCTGTCTCCTGAAGGAGGCAGACAAAGAAATAATCAGGTGTAGTCACAAGAGAAAGTTAAGAATGGCAGGAGAAATAATAATAGAAAAGGAGGAAAAGAGAGGAAAGGGGGCAACACAGTAGTATATAATTCTTCTCATGCTTCCCCTCAGGCTTTTTCTTCTTCTTTCTCCCAACGTTTCTCTCCTACGCATGCTCGTAATTCTCAATCCTTCCGTTCTTCTAATGCACCTAAACCTTATTTCTCATCTACCTCTAATTACTATACCTCACGCATGCCTCAATGAACTATGACCGTCCATACTAATGTCCGTCCTTTTTATAATTCTTATAATAATTATAATCGACAAAATATGAGTAATGTGAGTGATATGCATGCAATAGTCACTATTTTTGAGGATAATAATTCTCAAACTCATATAAATCTTTCAGATCACTACAGTCCTTCATATTATCCCCAATATGACACTCGGATGCGGATTCCTCCCTCAGAGGACTCCCCTTTTCGAGAGTAGTTGGATATCCGACTCCGATATCTGACGAAAATAGTATTGCAGGAGTCTTTCAGAAAGACTTCATTAATCCTACTACTCATTTTCCTACAGAATTATCTGCATTCTTGATTAGTGAAGATCTTTCTGTCCTTAATTCTTCTTATGTCTTTTCAACTTCTTCTACTAAGAAAAATGGGATACTATATAGCCTACCCATACAAATAACCACTAATAATGCTTACGTAAGCGCTTCTAACGCTATGATCGATAGCGGAGCATGTAGAAGTGTTATTAAACGGTCATTTTACAAGAAACTATGCATGGCTTCCCCTAATAAGGAAGATCTGCCGATTTTACACCCTGTGGACTTAGATTTAAGATCTATATCTGGCCAAATTTTAAAAGTTTATGCTCTTACTGAACTATATGTAATCTTAAATGGTAATTATTATCTTGCACGCTTTTATATTGTCGTTGACTCTTCATCATTCCCAAAAGATGTATTATTAGGGACCAATATAATAAAATATTTGCCTATTTTAATAAATAATAAGCATGAAATAGTTCATATATATAATGATTCTTGAAGGAAAATACGTGACATACCGTCAGTCAGAACGCTATTAATTCTCGTCCAAAAGAATCGGATAAAAAGAACTCCTCCAATTACATTGAAGGCAGCCTTCCACATCATACCCATAGTACATATAGATTAGGTTCACATGGTAATCAAAATATGCATAATCAAAATAATTTTAGGATTAAGGAATATAATAATTTTAAGAATAATGGTAGTTCTTTGGAAGAACCCCTTCCTGTGGGTGCTCATAATTTTCCTGATCAAAGAATTGTGAGGACTTATGGTGGGGATTCTCTTCAAGGACCTCCCCCTTTAGATAGGTTTTCTTATACAGAAACTTCAGGTACTCCTCTGCGAGGAGACAATACACCTTTCCGCAGAAGGACTCCTTCAGGACCACCCACTGCTGGAAATACAGGAGCACCTCTCCAAGGCCATGTTATTACACACAGAGAGGATCTTTTCCTAGGATCCCCCTCTGCTGAAGTTTCTGGTGCATCTCTGCGAGATACACATGCCGAAGTCTTAGACAATAGTTTAAGCAATTTTAATAAAACAGGGAATCTTCTTCTACGAGGAGGATCGCCTAGTGCGGAAGTCTTAAGTTCACCTTCCCGAGGGAGCTTAAGCAGATCTCACTCGTTACCTAATCAATACCGCAATAATAATTCGTGCGTGAGGCCCGTTGGTGCATTTTCGCGAAAATTATTATAGTCCTCTCACCGATGAGATGGATCAGATAAGTTCGAATAAAACGGGTTTAACTTCAGAAGAAGTTATTTTAGAACAAAGAAAATTATTGGACAACTGTAAGACAACAACAGCACCTATTGGGAAAAGGGGGGTTCTCAGATTCTACATATCGCTTCTATAGTTGTTCTGCCTCTCACTACTCTTCTGGAGCTCACTCAATTATAAAAAGGGCAAAAAATTCACAAAAACTGATAAAGCTACAGATTTTGATCAGCACTCTTATTCAGTTCCTAATGCTTCCATTGTACCTCCCATGCCTTCTAATGGTTCCCATAGGGCAATATTGGCCAATTTTTAAGGAAATGCCAAAGGTACAGTTACTGATCAGTTGCTATATTCTGAAAATTTTAAAGAAAATGACCATTATGATCAATCTTATAACACTTACCCTCCTTCAATATCAAATAATAGTGTGAAGAGAGTCCATTTTTCCAAAAATGTCATAAGTAAAGATTTTGATCAGTCAAATTTTTCTCATCCTGACTCACATTTAAGACTTTACAAGCCTTCTGTGCCGTTCCTGGGTACAAACAGAGTCAATCCTCGAAAGAATTTCATAAATGTAGATTATGTACAGTCTTCATTTTCTCCCTCAAATTCCTTTACAGGACACAATACGTCCACTGTGCCGTTTCTGGGCACTAATACAGCTCATTTTCAAGAGAGTTTCTTAAATGATGATTCTTTTTATCACAATAGTCCATCTAATGGATGTTACACACCCACAGTACCGTTCCTGGGTACAAATGGAGAAACTTTTTCAGAATATTCTATCAATGAACTTCATGATCAACCATACGGACTTAAATACACCTGCGGTGTACCCCCCTAGAAGTAATAGGGTCCATTTTAATGAAAATGTCATAAGTCCAGTTTCTGATCAGTTCCATTTTCCTCACGATAATTCATTTTACAGACATTCCATGCCTACAGTACCTCTTCTAGATACGAATAGAGTTAATTATCAGGAAAATTTAAATAATTTGAATGTCCAAAATAGACATTATTCCCATAATTTTCAAAATGGTTCGTCTTTAGGACATTATATGCCCTCAGTTAATCCGATGCTGGTACGAATAAAGCTGATTTCTGGAAAAAAAAATCTTAGTGTAGATCTAACTCCCGTTTTTTTCTCAATCCTGATTCTTTTAGGGACTTCACGCTCCGTAGGATCATTCCAGGACTTGAATAGATTCAATTACAGTCAAAAAAAGTGTAGAATTCTGTTCAGGTTGACTCAATTTATTATTTTGTTGAACTGCCAGAAACTCATTAAACTTCAGAGTGAATAAATACGTTCGAATCCTTAAACAAATTTGCAATGTAAAATTCCTGGAATGTTACTCAAATTGACATTTCAGAAGTACAAATGTTGAGAATAGAGATGATTGTATCATATTGTGTATTCGTCTTCTGCTGTTGATTTGCCGTACTCTAGGTACTTTCTTCCTGTCAAAGTTGAGTCTGATATCCACGCTTCTCCTCCTGAGAACATAGCCCTCATCACTGAAAGTAAGAATGATTTCTTAAATTCAGGTACCCTCTTCTTTGGTAATACGTTGTCTACGTGTACTGACGGTAAAATATTACTTGAATTAGTTAATTTAAGTGCTGATACTATTAAATTTGATAAATCACACTTATTTTACAACAGCTTCACCATTACTTTACAAGCAAAATGAAGCTTCTTCAAATACTGAATTTATAAATGTAGTTACTACTTCCAAAAATCTCTCTGATTCGTAAATTAGAGAAGCTTACCGTGAAATTTTGCTTTCTGAGTCTAGTAAGGATTCAAATAAATACGTCTTGAATAGTCCTTCTCAGTTAGAAGAGATGTTAACCTTCTTAGTCAAGAATAGAGATTCTATAGCACTAGCCGACGACCCTGTTGGACTTTGCAAATTAAATAAATTTTCAATAAAACTCATAGATGGTAGTCTATTCTATATTCTCTAACCCGAAAATTAAACATTATAAAATACCATTACCAGATAATATTAAAGTAATACTGATGATATTAAAGGTCACGTTAGGGTAATCTTATACCTAAAAAAGACAGATAACACTTTATGATTCGACTATAGGAAACTCAACTCCTTTACCATTCCAGATCTGTTTCCATTGCCGAGCATAGCAGAATCCTTGTCGTTAATAGGCAGCGCACGCATTTTTAGTTGCTTGGACTTACTTAGTGGGTTCTCACACCAGGAGGTATCTGAGGATTCTAGACATCTCACCGTCTTCTCGACTACTAGAGGACACTACCATTACTTTCGAATGCCTCAAGGGACCACAAACAGCCTCTCAGTTTTCAGCCGTACCATGGAAATGGCATTATCCGGCTTGTTAGGTGTAGTTTGTTTACTCCTTATAGATGATATTTTAATCTTTAGTAAAGACATTCCTACTCACTCTTCACACCTTTCTAAGGTCTTTAACGCTCTAAAAAGGGCTAATCTTAAAGTGAAGCTTGAAAAATGCTCTTTCTTTAAAAGTAGTGTCACCTTCTTAGGTTTCAAAATCAGTGAAAAAGGTTTATCTCCGGATCCAGTAAAATTGGAAGCTTTAAAAGGCTTCAAAATTCCTCAAAATGTCCATGAAGTTAGGTCTCTTTTATGTTTTTATAACTACTTCAGAAATTTGATCCCGAATTATTCTGTAATAACACAGCCTCTGACTCTTTTGTTAAAGAAAAATACCACTTTTTCTTGGCAGTTAGACAACAGACGCCGCCTTATGACGAACTTGAAAGAAACTTTTACTTTATGGATCCTGCCTTTCGTTCCAATTATACTAAAACTTCACTTTAAAGTACTGATACGCCTTTCATTACGGCGAATCGGTGCTTGTCCTTTCCCAATTAGAATGACATGGTCAGAGAAAAACAATACCTTTTGGTGTACTGCCGGATGGTAATAACTCTGTGGCCTTTTCAAGAGCAAATATACTCTGCTTACTCACTATCAAATCGGCTGCCACATTCATTACAGGCACGCTTTGTTCTAATAAAGCCAAAGCACGGCTCTTCTCTTCAACAATAAGTTTCTTACGGCCCACTTCGATTAGTTGAAGTTGAATTATTATAAAGAGGCAAAACTTGTAGTTATCGTGTAAGCAGAAATCCGGTTCCGAATACGGGTCATTTACCTTCTTCCAAGGAAGAAGAGAACGTTATTTCCCCTTCTTCTTGAAATATTACATATTTTTGTGAGAGTTCCTCTCCTTCGCATATAGGTATACTTCGTCAAAATCCTATTCCTTTAGCTTTCGCTGATACAAGAATATATCATTTTCCTAAGGATGTTCTTTTCCATAAACAAGGAAAGTTTGCCCGATTATCAAAAACGATAAAGAAAATAGAAGCACATCCTAATCCGGACAGTTGCATGTCAGAGCTTTTTATAACAAGTCATATTTATTACGTCTCCCAAGTTACAAACATGTATCATTGGAAATACCAGACTCTATTATATTCACTATAATCAATCTTAAATCATAATACTTTATCTGCTGGTCATCCCGGTGCTGAACGCACTGAACTTCGAATTAGAGAATTATACACTTTCCCTAAGCTATCAGCTTATATCTCGTTTTTCTGTAAACACTGTATTTCTTGTATCGAAGTAAAAGGTTCTAAACCTCATCCAGTAGCTATCAATTCTTATCCTCTTCCTTTCTTACCTTTTTCTAGAGTTCATTTGGATACAATAGGTCCTCTTCCAAGATGTAAGCATTCTGGTGCTAAGTATATTTTGGTTTTTAAAGATGCCTTAACTCGTTACTGCGAACTTTGTCCTGTTACTTCTCGTGATGGCAAGGTAGTAGCTGAAGCTCTCTTAAATAAGGTCATCGTTAACCATTCCGTTCCGGAACTTTTGATCACCGACAACGCAGGTGAATTTACTTCCCAGTTCTTTAATGAAGTTTGTAAAACTTGGAACATAAAGAACCGCACTATTTCCGTTCGACATCCTTCGTCAAACAGCCTTGTAGAAAGAGAAAATCGTCGTGTAGAAGATTATCTTCGTCAATATGTTTCTTCTAAACAAGACGATTGGAGTAAGTATATTTCGTTTGCTCAAATTGCACTAAATACTACTTATAATTCTTCTATCGGCAATACTCTTCACTTTTTGTTGCATTTCTATGTTCGTCGTTTACCTTATGATCTTCCTAATTATGTTTCTCCATTTGTTAACAAGCCTCATCCTCTTAAAGATCATCTCTATGATTTTAACGCGGAAATGGCCGAAAGAGCTGCCTATCTTCGGGATTTAGCTCGTCAAAAATTGGAAAAAGAAACATTTAAAATCGTCAACAGCAACATTCTAACAGGCTCCGATCGTCTAGTTCGTATAGACGATTATGTTATTTTATTGCTGTTAACCACCGAACTTAATCGCCCAAATCTTTCTCAAGAAATTGCATGTCCTATTTGGTCGTTAATCTGTTCCTAAAATATACTACAATATAAACTTCGTATGCTTTATTTACCCAACTAGGAATTTGTGTCTCAATGTGGAAAATTTGAAAAAATTCTCTCACATGCTTATTCAAACTGCAGATATTCCTTTTCTCCCATTGGAAATCATATAATCCTCTTCAAAACGTTAGGCGTGTTCAACCTCCGCCGGCCCCACCTCCACCTGCACGTCGTTTTCAGCCTCGTCGGGGGGACAATTCCGGTGATGATGATGACACACCTGATGAAAATGATTATACTGAGTACGTGGTATTCAGAGACGCTCCTCAAGCGCCTCAACCGGCACAAGGTTATGAACAACAACAAAGAGTTGCACCTCAAGCGCCTCAACCGGCACAAGGTTATGAACAACCACAAGTTGTACAGAGAAGACCAGAGATGTCTCCTACAGCTCAGAGTGCAGTACATCCTGTACCTAGGTTAAGTGTGACTCCTATTTCACCAGAGTCCTCACTTCCTCCTTCTATGCCCTCTACACCGAGACATATACCACAAACTCAGCATCAACAAACAACACAGAGAATTTCTTCGTCAGAACATTCATCTGTGCTATCCCCTTCGAATCAAAATTTTGATCCTTTTACTACTTATTCTTTGAGGAGAAATATTTCTCATAGTTCTCCGCAACTATCCTCTCCTCGTACTCCATATGCATCTGGCTCGACTTCTCTTCATAGTTCGCCTCTTCTTTCTAGAAGATATTCTATGCACAATACTCCATTTCACCAGATGATCCCGATAATGGTGCTATTGCACTACCTCTCCCTATACGTTATTACGATGAGTATCCGAATGTAGATACTTCCCCTTCTTCTCCTGAAGAAGTAATTGTTAGAGATGACAGACGAAAAGATCCTTCTTATCGTCCACATCCTCAATTTCGTGGTCCTCGGGATTCTTCGCCTATGAGATTGCGTAATCATGCTAGACAGCAACCTCCTTCTGTTAATCCTGACACCCCTTCTTTTCATGAGATAGATCCTTCTACAATATCTTGGACTCCAAATCCTCGTGTACGTTCTAGGTTTGTTTTTGAAGTATTGGATCAGTTTTCTTCTGATTCTTCCCCTTCGGAGTTATATCCAAAACTTCCACCCAAACTTCCACCTAAACTTCCTCCGAAGTTACCACCTAAGCTTCCACCAAAGCTACTACCAAAATTATCCATAAATTTACTAGTTCTTTACAGTATAATACCCCTACGTATTCTCAAAGAACATATCCTGCTAGAAATATATTCCATCCCTTCCATTCTACTCCGATTACAGATGTAGATAATATTCCTAGTACTTCAACTGCTACCTCGTTGTAGATCCCAAAAGAAAGGGAGCTATCCCAAAACGAAAGTAAAATTTAAAATCAAAATAGTCGATATTATTATTGGCATTTCTACCTTTGTCGTAGATCCCATTAGAAATAAATATACTTTAAAATAAAATACTAAAATAATAAATAAAAACCCTCGGAACATAAAAATCTTTACCGTGTTCCATTTTAATGAATTTACAATTCGTTAAGTTGTAAATATTGTACATAAACGATTTTTTTTTGCTCTCATAAAATTGAATTTTTATGTTCTGAATTAAAGTTAAGTTTTCAAACTTATTGGTTCGATAACACTATGTAGGTCTTACATCATGTTCGATAAAACTTTGTATGTCTTCCATGTCAAGTTTGAAGTTTAGTGTTAGTAACATTGTTTACGTCTTACATGTTAATAATTACACTTGTGTACTTGTGAGTATTACTGTTTGCACTATGAAAATTCTGCAACTTACTTACGTACTTGTGAGTGTTATTGTCCGTCCTATTAGGTAATTGTTAATACTTGCGTACTTGTGAGTGTTATTGTCCGTCCTATTAAGTAATTGTCTTTAAGATACTTACGTACTTCGTACTTGTGAGTATCATTGTATGTACTATCTATGTATTAGTCGAAATTGTCTACACCCTTATATGTTACTTTATATTGTAATTTTAACATGCACCACATGTTATCCTATATAAGAAAAAAATAAAATAAAAATGGAAAAATTGAGAAAATAAAAATATATGTTACGATAATTGCATGAAACTAATTACATTAGAGATAAGAATATCTGCTTTATATGTTATGCTTTAATCGTATTACGTTTTCTTTTCATGCTTAAATTAGCTTTGATTTTTTTTCCATCTGCCTTAAAAATTTTATGCACTCTAATATTTTATCATTTGAAAGAAAGTGATATCTTAATAAGCAGCACACGCTTAAATAATTTAAATTATAGTGTAAAGCAGCTTCCCTTTACTAAAGTTTTGCTTCATTAATACTGCTTTACTTACTTTAAAATTATATTAAACACTGATTGACTGACTGATTACTTACGAAATACATAACATCAAACACTTTCAATTCTCTTACTATCATCTTTGCAAAACCTTGTCGCATTCAAATTCCCTCTAACGACAAATTCTTGGAGATCTTGAAAGGAAATTCAGTTAGTGTATATTTGATGGGACATACAAAATAATTAAAATGTAAATTTTAATTTAACAAATTATAATTATATTTCGAATGAATTTCAATGTAAACGAGGGAGCTAATATCAGAACATCTATTTGATTTGATCATGAGATTTCTGCTTAAAGTGAGTCACAAGTCAAACGGAGTCATTAGATCTCCACACCCAAATTGAGTCTTCACTTACAGTTTGCGTTTCATTGGTGTTGGTCATATATTCATAATATCATAATGTAATTATGCTATTATCATTATATGCGTTTTATTTAATCTTTACAGTATGTGCAACACAACATTCAGGTGCCTTTAATTCTTGTATATACCATGGTGTGATAGTTTATTAAAACATTTAAATTAGTATCCATTCAATATCATCCATTTTCCTGCTGTGCGTAAAATGAGATGTTAGCAATTTAATATTACTCTACGGAAGATACTATCTTGTACCTTCTTCAAATATTATCTCTTTCAATAATCTGGTGGAGTTCTACTTTGGCCCAAATTATATATATATATATATATATATATATAATATACTATATATATATATATATAATAATATAATATATATATATATAAATATATAATAATTATATATATTATATCTATATAATAAATATATAATAATATACATACATATATATTATATATAAAGAATATATATAATATTATAATTATATTATATATATATAATAAATTATTATATATAATAATATTATATATATATTAATATATATATTAATATTATATATATTGTATATATAATTTATTCATTTATAATTAATTTTATCTTGTTATTTCTTTAATTAGAATATTCCTCTTTTATAATTTATCAGCCGTTATTGTGGCCTTACGATATTGTGGGTCTTAGTATCTATAATTGTACTTATAAGACAGTTTATTTTTGGAGTTAAATTTTAGAGTATATGTTTGGAGTTATTATTGGAGTTGATATTAAGAGTGCTATAAATATCTAAGTATATGATCGTTTAATCTATATAATGTGTGTTTGTGTAATAATAGCTTAAATAAGGAAATTTATATTGTCCATTTTACGATTAACTTTAAGTTATTCAACTTTTGCCTGTGCATACATAACAATAAGCATATTTCATATATATATATATATAGTAAATATATAATATATATATAATATATATCATTATATATATATATATAATAATATATATATATATATATAGTGTGTTGTGGTGTCTGTGTCAGTGTGCATGTGGTGCGTACGTGAGTGTGTCATGCCTACATTAGAGTTGTCATTGTTATTTTCATATCTATTGTTTAATATTATATACTAGTATATATATTATATATATATATAATATATATACTATATTACTATATATAGTATATATATATAATATAAATATATACGCAAAAATATGTGTGTGTGTAAGTGTGCGTGTGTGTTTGTCAGTGTGTGTGTGTGCATACGGTGCGCGCTGTCAAACTTGCTCCAAGTTTGATACACAGTTTTTTTTAAACAAGTTTACCAAATGCATTTTTAAATGCAAAGCTTATTTAACTTTGAAGGCAGATACAAAGCTTGGCCTGGAAGTTAGCTCTAGTCTGTTATTTATTATTTTTGCAATTTTGCCAAAACTAATAGTACACAATTTTAAAATTTAGCAAATCAGTTCTGTACATCTGGTCTTGGAATATAATAATGATAAATAATATAAATAATATCATAATAATAAATAATAAATAATAAATATAAAAAAAATAATAATAATTAAATAATAACAAAATAATATAATAAATAGTATAATTATATATAATTACATAAAATATAATAAATAATAATAATAATAATAATAATAATAATAATAATAATAATAATAATAATAATAATAATAATAATAATAATAATAATAATAATAATAATAATAATAATAATAATAATGAATAATAATCAGGAATTAATCCACTTAGGTCTAATACAAGCAACAAACAATAATAATTCACTGGGTAACAAAAAACATTTTTTTTAATGTTTCCTTAACTTCAATATTGTATTACTAGTTTTTAGGGTAAGAAAAACGAATATGACAAAGAAAAATCTTTATTAGCTCTAGTTTCTGTGATATACAAATAGGTGGAAATAAATTATTTTAACGGATTAAGAGAAAGCGATACATTTTAATTACATATGCCAACAACATTGAAAGTACATTTTGAATATTGTTACTGACAGTTACATTCTAAGAGTTTTATACTGATGAATGAATACCTGGCAGGTGGTTCGGTGTAAAGAGTATCGTGTGGGGGCTTTATGAAATCGTTTTCTTTTGGCTTACTTCTAGTAAGTGAGTTCCGGAGCATCCCTATACAAAGAGCAGCACCAATCAGCAAGCATAGCTCCATTCCAACGGCTCTGATATCTTTTTTCCATTACAGAAATATCTTTCTCCGTGTTTATCACTGACAGCTTCACAACAAGGGGGGAAAAAGTCTAGGTGGGAGTGGAGAAAATGGATTTTAAGGGACATGTTGCATCCAAGTTGATGGTATTTTTCCAGAAGTGCTGTCACCAACTGAGCTTAGCTATCATCTCTTTTGTTGCCTAAAAATCCATGTATAACTCCCTTTAAGGCTTCTCCCAGAGCTTCCTTTTCTTTCCCCTCCAAAACTCGGTCAAAAGCATACGAAGGAAAAAAAATGCAATCAAAAACCAAAATTCTATCAATCAAAGACCAAATTATGAAATGTTTTAACAAAGGAAATCGGAAATATATTTCATTTGCCATGATATTATTTCGAAAAAAAAACGTAAATAAATTGTTAATTTAAATTTTTAAATTAAAATTTTAACATTTAAACGACACTCATTAGTTTAAATTAATAAATAGCTCTAAATTGAAGAAACTTCTTCATATCGCGTACAAAACACTGATTTGTGGCCCCATCATTAAATTTATATAGAACCTCTTAAAATCACCGTTTTTCATATGTATTTTCTATCAAAATTTATGAAAGTCTATATTGTTGCTAGGTGTCTGCCATCTTTGGTCCAAGTAAAGTTTATTTATTTTAAATCATACTTTAAATTACTGCATAAGTATAGTGAAAATATACGAAAAGTTATTTATAAGATATATATGATTGTTCTAAACATATTAACTGTGTAGAGCATTTTACAAGATATGCTTTACATTGGAAAACATGTCAATATTCTTGATGCCTTATAGACTGTTTATCCTTTGAAATATGGCTTTCAATCATGGAATCGAATGAATGATGTACAGTCGGAAGCAAAAGTTCATGGAACACACATATATATATATAAGTACAATGTAATCGCTATATATATATATATATAGATCAATAGCAGCATAGTATATATATATATATATATATATATATATATATGTTATATATATATATATATATATATGAGTAATATATATGTAAATCATTTTATTTATATTTATATATATATATATATATATATATAGCAGTTAGCAATATATAGTTAGTAAAGGTTATAGAGACAAATAAATAGATATATATATCGGAAGCAAAAGTTCATGGAACACACATATATATATATACATACAGTTCAATGTAATCGCTATTTTTAATTTGCACGTTAGATTTTTACCCAATCAGAGGATACGAAAACCACGCCCCTTTCACACAGGTTGAATAACAGTACAGTGAAATGAACTGTTTCTGTATTTGAAAACGTAATATTTTTAGGTTTGACGTCATATTGAAATATACGAATTGTAAGAACTTCTTGGACAATATGATTAACATAAGAATGTTTCAGGTAATATAGGTTATAAATATGTTCAATAAATAGTATGAAACAGTTTTAGTATATTAAGTGCAACGTTGAATATATATATATATATATATATATATATAAATATAGTTACCTCCCATAGGGCTCCCCTTCAGGGGGGTGCTGGCCCATAAAAATAGGAAATACCTGTAGACAGTATATATATATATATAGTTATGAAAGATATAGCATATATATATATATATATATATATATATATATATATATATATATATATATATATATATATATATATATATATATATATATATATTTTTGATTGAGAAATTTTGGCAATATTTACTACTCGAATAATAAAATTCAAATATTATTGGTTGCCCCAAGTTGTTGTTATAACTAATTTCTCTCTCACGCAAGCTTTTCCCAGGTCGCTCGTTTGTTCGCTCTGTAATCTATACCAACAGTTATCAGCACTCTGGTAGTTAAACACTTCATAGGAGGGACCTTGTCTTCTTTGAGACGTGTTTACTATTTCATTTCAAAGATCTGGTGAAACTTTTTAAAGTAAGAAAGTTGCATCATTCATTGTTTAGGTATCCATACAATTTAACACGTGACAACTTTAATTTACATCTTGACATTTTAACATTAACATGTATGATACTGATGCGGTATTTTATTATTTTATTAACATCGTTGAAAAGTAAATACTTTACATCAAAACCAAACTCCTTACGAATATTAGTCTTAGCGGCAAATATTAAGATTGTGATCAGTAAAATTTTTTTGCGTTAGAGTCGAATCGTGGAATCAGTAATGCCTGCCGCGTCTCTCTCTCTCTCTCTCTCTTCTTTTCTTCCTCTCTTCTCTCTATATATATATATGAGCAGTTATATATAGCAGCAGCAGCGAGCAGCAGCATATATATATATATATATATATATATATATATATATATATATATATATATATATATATATATATATATATATATATATATATATATATATATATATATATATATAAATATATATATTTATATATATATATATATATATATATATATATATATATATATATAGAGAGAGTAGAGAGAGAGAGACACACTCGCGCACGTACATTGATTCCACGATTCGACCCAAGCGACTCTAACGCAAAAAAAATTTACTGATCACAATCTTAATATTTGCCGCTAAGACTAATATTCGTAAGGAGTTTGGTTTTGATGTAAAGTATTTACTTTTCAACGATGTTAATAAAATAATAAAATACCGCATCAGTATCATGCATACATGTTAATGTTAAAATGTCAAGATGTAAATTAAAGTTGTCACGTGTTAAATTGTATGGATACCTAAAAGATGAATATATAGTTAGTATATATATATATATATATATGTATATATATATATATATATATATATTAGGTGGGCGTTGCAATGTGGGGCTGCAGCCCCCCAAAATTATCGACAGTGCAATTTTTTCAGCAGAAAACATATATATATATATATAATATATATATATATTATAATTGTTCTTATATATATATATATATATATATATATATATATATATATATATATATAAGATATATATATATGTTATATATATATATATATATATATATATATATATATAATGGAAACTTTTTTGCGCCTAGAAACACGATCTTCTGGAGAGCTCTGAGAGAACGATTTTGGAGGCCAAATGGAAGAAGATGCTAGTTCCATTGAAAGGGTGAAAACCCTACCTGAGTATATAACTCAAGGACTAGCATCGAAAACCATTGGGCTGAGAAAGAGTTTTCTAGAGTGCTCTGGGATCAAGAGTTTCGAGGCCAAAGGAAAGAAGATGCTGGCCCAACTGACAGGGCGAAAGTCCCAATTCCAGAGTTATGTTTCGGTAATAGTAGAGAATATATATATATATATATATATATATATATATATATATATATATATATATATTATAGTTAGTTGTTATATATATATATATATATATATATATATATATGTATAAGATAATATTGAAGCTCTTATTCAGAAAAAAAAAAGCATAGATAAACAACTGGACACTCAAAAATACGAAAAATGTGAAGGAAAATAGAGAAAACCTTGTACCAATAATTGAAACCATATATGTTTATGTGGCCAGCAAGGTCTTGCATTAAGGCTCAAGTGACCCTGGACGTATTGAATTATCAACTCCAGCTGAAAATGACGCAGTTCTGTAGCCTCCTTTTAGGTTTTTTCGAGCAAATGAGGTGTCCATGTTTTGAAGAACTCTTTACTTATCGTCCAAAAAAATCAATGTATACGAGTCCGATGATACAGAATGAAATCATACAGTCATTTAGTCAGCTTTTACAAAGGAAAATAGTGGAAGAAGTTAATAAAAACAAATTTTTTTCAGTATTAGCTGATGAAACAACGGATATTTCCCAAACAGAACAGTTTTCACTTTTGTGTAAGGTACGCGATTGGTGGTGATGGAGGTGATACTCCTTTTACTTTAAGAGAGGATTTTTTATCATTTGTTCCGGTTTATGATATCTCAGGAAAAGCATTGGCAAATGTAATTTTGGAGAGACTCGGCTATCTTGGTTTAAAACTCGAAAATTTAAGAGGCAAAGGATATGATGGAGCCTCTTCCATGAGAGGAGAATTCCGAGGAGTGCAATCTGTTATTCGGAATGAGTATCCTAAAGCTCTATACACACATTGTGTAGCACATTGTTTAAATCTATATCTCTCAGACTCTTCTAAAATTCAGGCAATTCGAAACGTCTTAAGATTCATCTCTGAAATATGCACTTTTTTTCGATCGAGTCCGAAGCGCACAAAACTTCTGGAAGATAAAATAAAAGAGTTTTCTAGTAACCAAAATAACAAGAGGATCAAAAAAATGTGCGAGACCAGATGGTGTGAACGGCATGAAGCGGTTTTCCTTTTTAAAGAGACTCTTGAGCCAATACTTGCGTCATTGGAAGAAATAAAAGAATGGCCTGGTGAATTATCACAGAAAGTTACTTCGTTGTTAAATTCAATCAGTAATTTGAATTTTATAATAATATTATACGTTTTAAGTAATTCTTTTTGAATAACCAACACCTTGTCAAAACAGTTACAGAGTGTCCATTTGGAAATTGTCAGTGCAATAAACTTAGTGAAAGACACTATTCAACTTCTCGAAAAAGATAGACAAAATGCAGACAAAAATGCAGACACAGAGTTTAAAACCATATTCACAGAACTACGAAGTTCCAGAAACATCGTTGTAATGTGCCTACATCAGATCACGAATCATATTACCGCATCTCAGTTTTTATTCCGTTTATTGATGATCGATTTCTCTCGCATGAAACCACTATCATTTCACTTCAGTATATTTTACCAGAAAAGTGCAATGTACCTTATAAGCATATTGAAAAAAGCATCCTCTTTTATAAAGACGACCTTCCAGACCCTCACGAGGATACACTAAAAGGAGAGTGGTATCTCTGGCAGCGTAAATGGCTGTTAGAAAATGAAAAACCAAAAACTGCGATCGGTGCTTTGGATAAGTGTGACAAGAGGAGGTTTCCTAACATTGCTACTCTCCTGAATATCTTAGCAGTATTGCCTGTATCCACCGCAACAGTAGAAAGAACCTTTTTAACATTAAGGCGTCTGAAAACGTATTTACGTATTTATTTGCTTTACTGTCAATTCATCGAGATCTCAGCACAGAAGTCAGCAATGAAAATATTTTGAATCACCTCAGTCAAAAAGCAAGGAAACTGAAATTGACCTTATAAAACGATGGTAAGTTCTTATGAGAATTATATATATAAAACTTATTGGTTACATGTTGGTTATATATATATATATATATATATATATATATATATATATATATATTATATTATATATATATATATATATATATATATATATATATATATATATAATTTTATTTATATTATTATTATATTATTATTTTATTATATAGGCATATAATCATATATTATTATATTGGCATATATTACATATTGGTTGCTGGCTATATTATTGGCAGCTGGTATAGCAGTTGGCTGGCTGGCTGGCTATTGGCTGTTGCTGCTATTCATATTAAGGCTGTTGCTATTATATTATTATATGTTAAGAAGGTAACATATATATACAGCTATATACAGCATATATATATTATATATAGCAGCGAAAGTTAGCATATATATATATATTTTATATATATATTTATATACATATATATATATATATACATATATTACATATTATACATATATTTATATACATATATATTATATATATTATATATATTATTATACATAGATATATATATATATATATATATATATATATATATATATATATATATAATTTTAACTTCATTTGAAATGTAACCACTTGCGAAAGTCGCAGCCCCCCCGAAAATATTATTTTATTATAATATTATTATTATATTTAATATTTCTATTATATAGGTATATAATTATATATATATATATATTAAGTTATATTTAAAGGTTATATATATATATATATATATATATATATATATATATATAGTATATATATAGTATATATATATATATATAGTATAGTAGTACATATATATATATATATAATATATTATAGTATATATATATATATTATTATTATTATTATATATATATTATATTATTATATTATATATATATATTATTGGTTATTGTTATGTTGGAAAGAGTTATTATATATATATACATATATAAACAGCATATATATATATATATATGAAGATAGAGATAGTGTATATATATATATATTACATATTATTATTATATATGTATTGTTGTTATATATTACATATGTATATATATATATATATATATATATATATTATTGTTATATATATATTATATATATTATTATTAAGTTATATTATTAGCAGCAATATAAGCTATGGTTATGCTATGTTATTATTATATACATATATATATTGTTGTTATTACATATATATATATTATTACATATTATATATGTATATATATAATTTAACTTCATTTGAAATGTAACCACTTGCGAAAATCGCAGCCCCCCCCGAAAAAAATTCCTGGCTACGGGCCTTATAAATATATATAGCATATAGCAGCATATATGTTAAGTTAAGGTTATATATATATATATATATAGCAGTTATATATATTAATATGTTATTTATATATATTATATATTATATATATATATATTATATATATATGCTATTACATTTATATGCAGTTATTATATATATATATGTATACATATATATATACAGAAGAAGAAGGGTATATATAGTTATATGCTACATATAAAGAAGTAAAGAAGTATATATACAGCATATAGAGTATAAATATATATATATAGTTATATACATATATATATATATATGTTATTGTTGCTATATATATATATATATATATATATATATATT
Source organism: Trachelipus rathkii (assembly GCA_015478945.1). NCBI lineage: Eukaryota > Metazoa > Arthropoda > Malacostraca > Isopoda > Trachelipodidae > Trachelipus > Trachelipus rathkii. The sequence continues at coordinate 33,908 of JABUQX010028095.1, forward strand.
ATACTGTTAATACAACATGTAGGGTTAAATTATTACAAATCGTTATCTATACATACATACATTTATATTAATATATATATATATATATATATATATATATATATATATATATATATATATATATATATATATTATATTAAATATATATATATATTTTTTAAAAAAAAAAAAGTGAGGGATTAACTATATATATATATATATATATATATAATATAGTTATATATTTATATATATATATATAGATATAAATTGGGCAGCAGCAGAAAGATATATATATATATATATATATATATATATATATATATATATATATATATATATATATATATATATATATATATAGAAGTGAGACAGGGTTGTGTTATGTCTCCTTGGTTATTCAATTTGTATATGGATGGGGTTATGAAAGAATTAGAGGTGGGGGTGGCAGGAAATAGTGTTAGAATGATGGAGAATGGAGATGAGTGGAGGGTGCCCTATCTATTATATGCGGATGATTTGGTTCTGTGTGGTGAATCTGAAGAGAGTTTGAGAGGATTGGTAGAGAGATTTGGCAGGGTATGTAAAAGGAGGGGTTTGAAAGTAAACGTAGATAAGAGTAAGGTTATGGTTGTGAGTGAGGATAGCCCTCAGTGTGAAGTTATGTTAGATGGTGAGCAGCTGGAACAAGTGTCTGAGTTTAAATATTTGGGGTATGTGTTGGATGAGAAGGGAACGGATGATGCAGAGTGTAGCAGGAAAGTTGTGAATGGTAGGAAGGTGGCTAGTGCAATTAAATCCTTGGTGGATGTAAAGGGACTAAGTCTTGAGTGCGCTAGGGTTTTACATGAGGGTATGTTGCTACCTGTGTTATTGTATAGTAGTGAGACTATGGTCTGGAATAAGAAGTATAGATCTAAAGTTCAATGTGTTCAGATGGACAATCTTAGAGGCGTGCTAGGTGTGAGAAGAATTGATAAAATGAGGAATGAACGTATTAGAGAGAGTTGTGTGGTGTGAAGAAAGGGGTAAACGAGAGAATAAATGAAAGTATGTTGAGATGGTTTGGTCATGTGGAAAGGATGAATGATAATCGGTTGGTTAGGCGGATGTATAGTGGGGAGTGTGTTGGGAACCGACCGGTTGGGAGACCGAAGAAAAAGTATATTGAGTCATTAAAGGAATGTTTGCAGGAGAGAAATGTGAGTTTGGCAGAGGCGAGAAGAAAGGTGCATGATAGGAGAGAATGGCTGGGTGTTGTAAGGGGGTATGGTTGTGGCCCACCTGGGCCAGGGGATGAACCCTACACTTGACGATACTTACCATAGTGTGGATCCGTCGCGGTCCCATGAAGCTCTAGGGTGGATTTTCTGATTGCGACGAGTTCTTACTAATTAATGGTAAGGCTGGGCTTTCTTTTCGACATTTGTCATGTTCTCCTACTGCTTTTCTTTTCCGATGCTTGTAGCGCACCTTACTCCCAATCTTGGGAAAAAAAGGTAGATAAAGAAAGAAAGAAAGAAAGATATATATATATATATATAGTTAGCAAAGATATATATATATATATATATATATATATATATATATATATAGTGTATAGGTTCATATATATATATATATATATATATATATATAATAGAAAGTATAACCAAAACGAATTTAAACATTTTAAATAATTTATTAGCCGACTAGTTTCTGGTAAGAATCCTTCTTCCCATTTTCAAGGCTTACAATATAATGATAAAAGTTTAAATAAAAATATTATATAACATCAATAATAATTAAAATAATATAAAGTTAAAATAAATAAATCAAATAGATAAATTAATGATTAAGATAAATGAAAAGAGTTCTTGATTTTAACAAAATTTCACTTCAGTATTACAAGACTATTAGAATTTAGATTTTCATTTAAGGTGGTTTGAGAAGCCAAATATACAAGGATTCTAACAACTGAAGATCGGGTTCCTCAGTTTGGGACAATATTCCAAAATTGGTATCCTGTATATGGTGGCCCTCCTGAAGAGAATGAGCATTTATAGCTGAATAGGGAGGATGATGTAAATGATCTAGAGTTCTAAATGAAATACCTTTATGCTCAGCAATACGTGTGGAAAGACTTCGTATTGTCTTTCCTATGTAGGTGGCAAGTCACCGCAATTGTAATGATATATTAATGAGCATAAAGGTAATGGGAGTTTATCTTTGAATTTAAAATATTTCCCAATTTTTTCACTCAAAAATATAAATTTAAACTGGAAAGTTTGTTTTTAAAACTACGTCAATTTTACGACGAATTTCGTAACTCATTCTCCCCAGAAAAGGCAACCTCATATACAAAATATCCTTAGGAGCTGTTAATTTAGCTTGAGATTTGTCTTTAAATTTTGCTGAAAGTAATTTTCAAAAAGTTGAGTCAATAATAAATTTTGGGAACCCATTCTTCAGAAATAATGTTTTCAGAAAATCAAGTTCTTTGTAAAATTAACATAAGATGACGAAATTTGTATCCCCTGTCAAAAGAGTTTTAATTAAGTTGATTTTAAAAATATGAGGAATAAAAGAATAAAATTTTGTCGTCAATCCAGTAAAAGTAGATTTTCTGAAGACACTGGTGTGAAATTTGTTGTTATCCTTGCATATATCGATATCCAGAAATGCCAAAGAATTATTTTGTTCTACATCAACAGTGAATTTTATATTCGGGTGTTTAGAGTTGACATATTGCAAAAACTTATCAACATGATCTTCAGACTTAAAAAGAAGAGAGGAGTCGTCCACATACCTCCTATAAAATATAGGTTTGAAATCTCCTGGACATTCATTTAACCAAATTTTTTCATAAAAACACATGAAGATGTTACTAAGAGTTGGACCTAAAGGACTGCCCATAGCGACACCATCAACTTGTTTATAAAATTTACCATTAAACATGAATATAATATCTTTTGATGAAATGTATAATAACTCCTTAAAGCTTTGTCTGTCTAGACCATGTATTGTAGAAGAATCTCTGAACAATGAATTTAATATGATTTCCAAAGTTTCATCTAATGGCACGTTAGTAAATAAACTTTGAACGTCGAAACTTGCCATATAATAATTATTGGCATTTGGAAAGTTAACTATTTCATTGACGAAGGAAAAAGTGTCCTTTACTGAATATTCATTAGATGTTAAATTTTCTAATATTGGAACGAAAAATTTTGATAGGTTGTAATTTACAGTGCCAATAGCAGATAAGATTGGACGGACCGGACAGTCAGGTTTATGTACTTTTGGTAATCCGTACAATATTCCTGGTTTGGCACCCGAGGAATAAAGAGAAGAGAAAGTACTATCATCAATTTTGTTAGAACATTTTAATTTTCTTAGCAATCTATTTAATTTATCTTCAATAGAACATATGATTTTCTGGCAATTTTCGGTTATGACTTTAAATTTGGATGTGTCAGAAAGTATAGTTAACACTTTTTCAATGTAGTCATTTTTATCCAGAATCACGACGCCAACTCCTTTGTCTGGTTTAGTAATTATTATATCTTTATTATCAGAAAGCTCCTTTAAATTTTTAAAATCTTCTTTAGAAAATACATGAACAGACTTCTTAGGGTTAAATTTGCGAAAGGTTGTAAAAGCTAAATTTCTAATGTCATTAAATATAGTTTTCTGTTTCTCTTCCGAAAATTTGTACATTGGAGATATATATAATTTTCTTAAAAGCTTCTCAAAATGGAGCAAATATTTGCAAATGTTTAATTTCTGGGGAATAACTTCAAAATTTAAACCTTTGGCAAGAGTGTTCTTAGTACTTTCGTTAAACTGAAAGGAACTGTAATTAAAAATTACTGAATTTGGATCAATGATTTCATTACGTGAAGAAATTCCTAAAGATAAAAGTTTTTTATCATGTACTTTCTTAATAGTAGTAGAAGTGCCGTCAATGGTTCTAGATAAAATACGATTAGCAAATATGAAGTCAAGGCAAGAAAGAGTTAGTTTTAAGTCAGCAGAAAATTTCTTAACATTTGTTGATGTAATTTTAATCATCTTCTCTTTATTTATTATTTCATTTTTCAGAAGAATCATTTGACATTTCTTGTATGATCTTGAACCGTACATTCGTTTATTCCATAGTTTAAAATATATGAACTTCGGGAAAATTTTATTTACTTTACAAGTTTTTAAAAATAAAAGGTCGAGTTGAAATTTTGTTTCCTTAATCATCTCTTTTTCAAGTTTCCTAAATTTATTCAGAACTGGCCTTCCATATTTTGTTAGAAGAACTTTAGAAATAGAACCTCGATAACTGAGGCGGAATTTTATAATAGCGAGTATCACCAAAACGAATTTAAACATTTTAAATAATTTATTAGCCGACTAGTTTCGGGCAAGAATACTTCTTCCCATTTTCAAGGCTTACAATATAATGATAAAATTTCAAATAAAAATATTATATAACATCAATAATAATTAAAATAATATAAAGTTAAAATAAATAAATATATAGATGAAGCATATATTCCATCCCTATGCTCATTAAAAATAGTCTCCAATTTTTGAAACGGGAAAATCCTCACCCTCAGCAATAAAAATATGACTGTTAAAATTTAAATTCATTTTAATTTCTGATTGTGAGAAAAAATATAAATATATATATATATATATTATATATATATATATATATATATATATATATATATATATATATATATATATATATATATATATATGATATATATATATTATATATATATATATATATATGTTTAACTGGAGCTCCGATGGTTTGATTAGTGTTTATAGTGTTTTAGTTATTTTGCCTCAAAGTGTGTCTGTACATTGAACGCTTTCCTGTTTTAATTGTTTTTAACTTTTACGGATTTAATATTTGAAGAATTTGATCATCCTTTTAAAAGATAAGATATCCGTTTTAATTTTTAATTTTGAAACTTTTTAGTTATGTTAGATAGCAATAGTTAGTTTTTAGAATTGTGTAATACGTAGTTTAGATAGTACTAGGGTATATTTTTTCTTAGTCTTTTTTAACTTAAGTTTTTAGTGTTTCTATTTTTTTTAAACGGGTTTTAACACAGCACCTACGTTTTTAGTTAATTATTATTTTAATTTATACATAACCAGTTTTATGTTGAATAATTATAATTTTTTCGTTTTAACATTTACGTTTTTTTTGTGTGAATAATTTTAACCTGTTTTTTTGTCTGTTTGTTTTTGTTGTTTTTGGTTTGTGTGGTTGTGTGTGCGTGTGTGTGTGATGGCAGATTTGCACACAGGCGCGGGCTTTCTATAGAATTTACTAACATCCGCGGCTTAAACTCTAATTCTGCATCCGTGAGTAGTAAGCAGTACGAGATAGAGAGTGCAACATTGCAAATAGTTGCATAGCAACATTTGCAATGTTGCACGAGAACCAGCGGAAGCTCGCGTACATATGATTGTATTTTTGAATGTAAGTAATTTTTATGTACGTATATATTATACATGGCTATTATTATTATCACCCACCCCTTGCGTCCTACCCCCATATTACTGAGGCAGGTGCACCGTAGGGCGGCGCACAGCCTGAGGTATGCTGATGACGCAGTCATCGATAACGAGATGCTCATTACACACAGACACATTCACATTCACACGCACACTCTTATCCCCACCATCTCTTTGATCCCAATTTTTAGCTACTTAACTCTACCCCTTTATGTTGCTACGTAAGGACCGCCATCATCATCTACTTCTCTCTCGCCCCGCACGCACACACACACACTTGTTTTCCGCGCGCGTTTTGGATCCGACTTGGTCCCGCCGCCGCCTTCGCGCACCGTGTCCCGCTTTCCCCGCCTCCGCCACCGCCCCGGCCCCTTGCCGCCACCCCGGTTTGATACTCGTTTCGTCTTTCGTTCGCATTGTCATTGAGGAGATGGGGGTTTTTACTTCTCCTTACCCCCATCCCCTCCATCTTGTGATATATATAAAATTGGACAGGATAGGAACTCGAATCCTGTCCTTTCGGCTGCTTCATTCACGGTGGTCACCAGGTAAGTATCGGACTTATCTGACCGTGCTAAAGCGGCCTTTCAGACCTTCTTTCAAATC
>JABUQX010028095.1:45000-57500 GCA_015478945.1 Trachelipus rathkii
AGCTGATTCTCTCATTTTCCAATGCCGTGTTGGGGAAATAACTTCACCTTTCTAACATAAAGAAGAAAGCCTTCTAGCAGTTTGTAATGATAGGTATTTTTTCTGGACAATTGCAGATTATGTTAGCATTAGGATATATCTAACTTTTTTATTTATAAGATGCTAGTTATTTCGTTGACTTGAACGGTGGATCAATCGGGATTTCATTGTTTGCATTCATTTATTACATGATGTGTATATATTAGTCTATTATGTCTTGAGAGTTATATATATTTCACCTTATTGTATAAACATTTTCATTGGCCATTATTATTTGATTCTTTTATGGTCAGCTTAATAGTTCTTGCATGTGTAGTCCTCTCTAAGAAGCTTGTTATAAAAACCAACATATCGAATATGAAGAATGAGATCTGTTTAGCATTTCATTCAGAAATAGTTCTTAGCAGATTGATTTTCTATGTATGCTTCTTATATATTTTAAGGATAACTGTAGCTTGCTGAGTGCAAGCGAAAGTTTCATTGAAGGTAAACATCAATCTTGATTTAAATACTAATGAATTATAGGAAGTTTCGCTCTGTATTTCACTTATGTGAGTCGTCTACTCTGTAGAAGGTTCTGTACCTATTCCAGAGGTTTTGTCAATTATTCAGTTTTTTAAAATATAGAAATACATTAAGATGGATCTAGATTTGATTCTGATGTGCCTGGGATTATTGTAACTCTAAAGGAACGTCAATGTGCTGGTTGTCTGGGAGTGTGGTGGTGATTAATTATGCTTAGATTATGAATGTTGCTGTCTTGCTACTTACGTGCTATTTCTGAAGTTAGGATTCATCGAGAAGAGAATATCTCAATATCGGATTTGCATGCAGTCTGCTTGATCTAAGCTTTAGGGTGAAGGAATATAATGCATCCTTGTTCGGGCAGGTGTTAGGTCTGAATATTAATGAACAATGACATTCAATATGTAGCTCTCACTTTATAATATCATTGCTAGCCGAATAGTTTGTAGTTATAATAATGCCATTTCTTAGTATGTTTAAATGGTTGAATACATTTCATTATACGTTTTTGAGATAGATTTTGTGCGCTTTCTAGCCTTTTAGGTGTTTTTTCTTGCGCATCTTTGTGATTTTTCTTAGCGTGACTTGCTTCTTTCCTTCAGAGCTCTCTTCGTCATTTGGCTTTTTCCATACTTGTTGGACATTCTCTTCTAGCGTCCTTTTTAAACTTTAGAATCCTTGTCCCTTGACCTGTCAATTTTAACGTTCTTATTTTGCGTTTTTATCGTCATTCGAGAGCATTCTACGTACGAATACGCATTCGGCAATATTTCCGCTCCTTTTTATAATGAAGCAGCGGGATTGTCTCATTTTCCTGTTCGCTATTTTTATTTTATTTATTTCTTTGCATGTTTCTGTGATGGAGACCTTTGTTTCTATGGCTTTTACCTTTAAGTATTAATTATGCAACTCCCTCTTTTCTAATCGGGGAATGTGTTCGCTTATCGTCAATATGCTAGTGAAAAATCCAACTCAATTGACCGTTTATCCTTCATTTTCTGTGAATTTCTTGATTTCATCATATTGATAATTACTTTATTTTCTTTTTATTTCCATGTTTTTTATTATCTTTATTTGTTATTGCTTTGGATGCTATTATTTCTTTTTTTTTCCTTATACTATTCATTTTATTTATTCTATTCTCATTAGAGTTATACCAATTGTGAATTTGATAATATAGCTATTTTGTAATTTTATGTTCTTCCCTTTTATTTATATTCCTGCACGACGTTCCATTTATCTTCTTATTGATGAATTTCCATAGTCAATATTGATTGTAGTTATTTTTTTCAATTTCTGTGTTATTATAATAATATGTATCTTCTTCAATTTTTTATATTTGTTCTGTTGAGTTTTGTTGTTTTCTTTCTTATATAGTTGGTGGACTTACACTCATGTGCCACTTGTTTGGATGGCTCAGTCCTTTTTATTTTCCTCATCCTTTTATATGTACTCTTTATAGAGCGATCGGACAGTACCTGTTTCAGTTGAAGAGATACGTGTACATTTGGGAATGTTATTACCTTACTCTCTTGAGGAAAATAAACTACCCTCAACAGAGGAGCTGTAGTATCGCCCACATACTGGTGTACCACTATGTTCGCATCAGTGTAATCCAAATATGCCATTCCAGGATGTTTGAGCATCTCGGAGGTGATACAAGTATAATGTAACACCCTGTCTTGCTCGTCGATTAATTCCTCCTTGGTTATATGTTCATTTTCTACTGATTTCATAACCCTTTTCAGCATAGTAGGTACATCATGAAGGACATCTAACCAGCCTTCACGTTCATGAACGTGTTTCCGTTGCCATGACGATCTCCTGAGGAAAAACACGTCAATATCTCTAAGGTTAATCCCTGCCGTTGATCTCAAAGTAATTAATACTTCATCATCAGAGGGATGAATATCTGTATTGTAAATTAGATCTCTACACATATTACTAGTCGCTAAAAGCGTATTTAAATAACTGAACATTGCAGGAACTGACTTAAAATAGGATTTCCTCATTACAATTCTTTCATAAAAGTATTCTCTTGTACCCAAAGTGACGCGGGTTATAGCGCCTGTGTTCTTCACATCCAATATAGTTTCAACACAGTCTACACTTCTGTAAACATTCATCCAATAAAGATTATGCGGGACATTTTCCACATCTGTATTTAATATCACTTCACACAACCCTATTTCATAAACGTCTCTTTCAATGTCAATAGGGTTCAGTAACTCTGTCGTGAAGTCTGAGAGCTTATATCAGGATGTAGATTCATCGAAGCCGACGAAGGCAGAGTTAAATAGAAGTGTCTGGCTCGCCATGGTCTCAATGAATACTGATTAATGATCTAATTTCACCTTTTATATTACGAGTAAAACTTGGCCGATTATCCTCCATTTAACCAATACTGTATTATTTCGTCCTTCCTTGTCGAAACCTAATATCTTTTCAAATTTGTATACACATTACTTTCAGGATTGAAGCGTATTTTTTGTATTTCCTGTTTGTAAAAACCTCCTTTTATCTTTTCACCGTATAAATCCTCCAAATAATATAATTTTAAGCCATCGTAAGGGAAGTCTCGAATATTGTGAACTTTGAAAACCTCTGTAGACCATCCCGCTTCATATCCTTTTCTAAACCTGTCACCAGTTCTAGACACTCTTACATATTCGCCTAAGCACACACCTGAATTATCCTTTATTTCCCTGGCTCTCCGTTGTGAATGTTCCACCATCGTAGGCTTTATTTCCGACATTTCTAGAGGGGTAGATTTTATAGTTCTATGGAACGATCTATTATAAGAATGAGCAAGGTCTTGTAGTATGTCAATATACTTAAAAGTGTTCATGCGGGTAAAGTACCGGTGCATTTTCTCCTTGATAGTGCGCTGTACTCTTTCAACTATAGCTGCTTTATTCACTGAGAATGTATTGTAATACCCCATGTCGTGCTCTTTAACTAATTCTTGAAATTCTCGACCTAGAAACTCAGTGCCTTGATCCGTCCACAGCATTCTTGGCCATCGCCTGTCACCCTCTATAATTTCTCTCAATGCGGCAGATACAGTACCTGACTTTTTATCTTTTAAAGGTTTTAACCATAAATATCTAGAATACACATCAATGGTAAAAAGTATGTATTGATATCCATCGTTGTACGAGCTGTATTTAACCATCTCGGATAAATCCAACTGCCACACGCTATCGAGACAGGGGGCAACGGTTTTCCGGGTAGGAAATTTTCTGCGAACAGGTTTATGCCAGAGTGGAAACCTCCTCACTTCTAGATATTGCTTTTCAACTCTTTCGTCAATGTTCCGGAAACCTCAGAGGCAAACCTTGTGATACCCACCATAAGCTATGTAGGCTCCTCACATCGTAATTAATACTTATCAACACTTCCCTTAGCCTCCGATGCGTTCTACTTGAGTGAGTAAAACATTATATATTTATTATATATATATATATAATATATATATATATATTATATATATATATATATATAAAATATATATATATATATATATATATATATATAAATATATATATGGCAAAAGGAAAGAGTATAAACATAGTGAATGAATATTGATGAATTTATTATTCATTCACAAGTGTGCAAATGTAGAACAATGAACAAATATAATATATATATATTAGTATATATATATATATATTATATATACTATATATATATATATATATATATATATATATATAATATTATATATATATATATATATATATATATTAATTTGAATTATTAATTAATAACCCCCAGCGGACTATGAATTAATCCATTTAAGACTGGCGTACGGCTTTTTTCTTATTCTTCCTTTAACCACCCGTTTGAATTTATCTGAAGCGTAGGACATGCCTGAAGGACTAGAATCGGGCCTTGGCGTTTTAGGAATATCATCCAAGTCTGCTAATCTGCGCGTGTTCATGATTAAAGAGCGGGGAAAATTTATAGTCTGAAGCTCTTGTTTGATTGTAGGCCATCCTGTTACAGCGCTCTTCTTCCAATCGCGTGAGAGATCAGCTATTAAATCCACCAATGTTCGACCCTTTAACTATCTCATCATCAATAATGATTTGACCTAACTCATTCCAAGCTATTTGTTCTTTTAAAATATTATAGAGAGTTAGACCTGATCTGCGAGCCCTGGCTGGCAAGCTCTCCTCTAGGATATTTCTTAAGCTGTCTTCTATCTTCATCTCAGGTTTTACTTCATCTGGCAAAATTGTTTCCTTCACGTCAGACTTATTTATTGGTCCCTTTAGATGCAAATCCTTGAGACTTAATAATTTGCATTGCATCTTGGTATAAGATACGCTTCTCATGGATGTTAATGTCTGAATTTAATATCCGATACACCTCTTGCTCGTAATTGCTTATCTGTTCAACTTTAGGGTCGATCAAGCTGTAAGGCAGAGCTGGCTGATGAATTTGTGCAGCACTCGAAGGCTGTTGATTCTCTAGAGAGAAATGTTGCTGATGATTTGGGGGTGGAAATTGCCAGTGAGGACGACACCCCGTAAGGCTGTGTTTGTGTAGGGTTTTTTCTGTGTGGGTTTCTCTGCAACGATTGAAGTGAGTATTACATTTTCAACTTTTTTCTCAACTCGTTAAACGGTAAGACAGCGAACCTTCTTTCATATGAAGATATCCACTCTGGTAATCAGAGGAGCAATAACTGAGAAAAAAATGAAGATGGCGACCCATACACCACCTCCCTTCGTGCAACACTTCTTTTTATTTATTCAGATGCTTTTATGTTACCGGAGAGTTTTTTTACATGACGTGTTCTCCGTATGTCGACGCAAGCAGCTTTACCTCTCGTGTTTGGGCCTGGTTTAAAGGAAACATTCCCCTTTATTGAAAGCATTTAAGGCAGGAGTTCACACACCAGCTGGATGAACTCTCATCATCACAGATTATTTTGCGCTTTTCAGCCGTTTCAGCTTTTAAATCTTTTTATAAGAGGCAAATACTTTACAACTAAACTACTCATTAATTTCAGGAATGTTTACACAGTTTCTATCTCATCGACGGAAGGAATGTTTAGTGCGGAGGCAGGACTCTATGGCGTGTTCATTAGGGATGAAGTCACACAGCAAGTATCCGGTACGGGTCCGAAGTAACTGCGTTATATTACTTTCCAAGAAAACTCTTTTCTTTGACTGATGGGGAAAACATCTCTGACCCATAGAACCCCAATGACCTGATCCATCTCTTTCTTTGGACCAAAACAGGATCAGATACGATGTTTGAAAGAAACCAGTCCTTCATGTGCGCTGCTCTTTGATGATAAAATGTTCTGCTGTAACTTGGAAATACAGATATATTATAAAATGATTTGGGAATACACCGATAGAACGTCTCAGCTATATTCTTCGTTTAACTTGTTAAGCATGTGTCCAGAAACTATACTTTATGACCTTGACATTTTTCAATGATTTAATACTCGTATACACCTTCATGGAATTCTACTAGATATTATATTCATTTAAAACTTCGCCTGAATGCACTATAAGTCACCAGATCTCTCTCCAGGTGTAATGCTCAAAAATTCCCACCAACTTTAATGATGTTAACAGCAGAAAGTTTTCCCGCAGCGTGGGAACCCGCCCCAATGCATGTAGCAGGCTGAAACATGAATTTACCCACATCCATGCTCGTAGCGTGTTCGATGTACAATGCAACTTATTCGAAGCTATCTGGTGAGAGCATATATATATTTATAATATTATATATATATATATAAATATATATTATATATATATATTATATATATATTATATACTATATATTATATATACACGACGTTTTACTCGACGATGTTAAAGCACCAACTTCAGTTAAAACCTTTACTACATACCTAGAAGCTTTAATAATCGCCGATTCTACATATTTAACATTAAATATACTCACTGGTATATTAAATATTTTAACATTATGTACGATTACAATAATCTAAAAAATATTTTAAGCGTAGTATAACACTTATATAGACATTCCAGAAACTTGCACGAAGAACTCAGATTTAATGACTCTTAATTCTTTCAAATGTGCCAGATCATTATGTCGTTGAATCTATCCATGGTAGCTATGTGTCTCACCGATGCCATCCGAAAGCACATATGTAAAAAGCTCCCTCTCAGATATCATAGTATGTTTGGCCTCTGGATCGAAAGCATAGATGCTTTCAGCCCATCGTTTTCTAAGAAGACGTATGAATTTCTGCACATCGATAGTGTCTAGGAACCGTTTAATAACAGTATCAGATTCATCAACCAGCATTTTCTTGAATGCGTAGTATTCCTCGTATAACATATAATGAACGACTGCCACATAGTTAGATAACACACTCACTCTCTTCATATGCCTTATCACCCTACCGCCTACCTCTGACATACACTTCAGGCCGCTGTATTCCTGAGATGAAGAATCCATGTGAAGTACGTTCAAATGCTTCTAAACCACTAGTCCTTTCCCATAGTCTAACTTCCACGCCGATGGTGTTCGCATGTTTAGAGAAGGTTAGAGTAAGCTGTTTTTCCTTTGCTCCTTTGCTCTGGCTGATAACTGTTTTCGAGTAGTTTAAAGCCACATTAGGGTTAAAGTAATCAGTAAGCCAGGTCTCGATGTGTTTACATATACACAGTAATTCATCGGGACTCATGTAAACACGCCGTGTGTTGTAATATGATGAATTACTAACACACGTGAAGAATTCAGTTCCATTCGGGTTTCTTTTATATAAGAATGCAACTCCACAACCAGGTATCTTATCTTCCCACTGAATGATGTCTTGCACAGAGGTATACCTATTAAGACGAATCATATTGTGTTCTTTCTGGAAGCGGAACACTTTTAAGATAGAGTAGAGAACTTCTTCACAGCTCGACAGCTAGACCGACTATAGTTTGTAACGAGATTAGACTCACAAGGGATCGTATATAATTCTCGCAAAAACACAATGTAGGGAAAATAGAGATAAGGCTGACGTCCACCAATCACAAGGGTCCATTTATAATTCTCGACCAACCACAGTGGAGGGTGAATTGAGATAGGGTTTACATCATCCAATCGCAAGTAAGGCTGAATGTATGTTTTCACGATCTGCTGTAGAGTAAAATAATAATAATTTGTTTTCTATTACGACGTGCGTTTTCAACTTATAAATAATAATGATGACAGTATAGTTAATAATAATAATAATAATAATAATAAATAGATAATAATAATAATAATAATAATTAATAATATATAAAATTAATAATAAATAACAAGTAATAATAAGTGTGTGTGTGTGTGTGTGTTGTGTGTGTGGTGTGTTGTGTGTGTGTGTGTGTGTGTGTGTGTCAATATTGCAGTACTGCATCGATGCATCGATGCATCGATGCATCGATGCATCGATGCATTAATGCCTATGTGACTCTAGCTCGAACACTTTCATAGCTTTTTTTTTCTTTTTTTTGGAAGGTGATAGTACTTTCATGTTCTGTTGTCTTGTTGTCATGCGGCAGCTGTCTGGTTTTGTCGTTGTTGTTTGGCTGTTGTTGTTGTTTGTTGTTGTTGTTGTTGTTGTTGCTGTGTTGTTGTTGTTGTTGTTGCTGTTAATGCCTTTGTTGACTGGCTGCTGTTTCTGATAGTGGATTTTGGGTGAAGAATCAGAATTGGAAAATAAGAAGGAGAAGAACAGAGTTAAAACACTTTCGTACCTTTGTGATTAAATACATGAAATACGATAATAATATAATAATAATAATAAAAAATAATAATGAATGATAATAATAATAAATAATAATAATATATATATATATATATATATATGTATAGGATATAACATCTACCTCCTTATATATATATTTATATATATATATATATATATATATATATAATATATATATATATATTATATATATATATATATATATATATATATATATAATATCTTTCTTTCACAGCCCAAGGCTTAATCTTATCGGTCAGAATATCGGAGAAAAGGTAATTAACCGTGAACTGAAAGGGATTAACTTTTCTTCGATTTAAGCCCTTTTAACCGCAAACCTCATTAGACTAATCCACCTTGAAGTTCTCAAAGCACGTATGGGGATATTTTTTATCATTTATTTTATATTGTTAATACACATTTTGAAACTCCCATTTCTATATGAAAGAATGATTTGAAAGAAGCGTCTGAAAGGCCGCATTTAGCACGGTTGTTCAGATAAGTCCGATTATTCTGTGGACCACCGTTGATGAAGCAGCGCGAAAGGACGGATTTCGAGTTCCTATCCTGTCCATGTTATAATATCGACAAGATGGGGGTGAACTAGAGAGGGGGGAGTAAGGGAGAAAACCCCCATCTTCCTCAATTGACATCGAACGAAAGACGAACGAGTTACCCAACACCGGTGGGTGCGGCAAAGGCAGAGCGTGGCCGGAGGCGGGAAAGCGGACACGCGTGCGCGGGCGGCGGCGGAGACAAGTCGGATCCAAGAAGGGCGCGCGCGGAAACCAAGTGTGTGTGTGTGCGTCGGGCGAGAGGAGAGAGATGATGGATGTAGTTAGAAAGGGCAACAAATATAGGGGGGTAAGGGCAAACAGCTAAGAGTAGGGTAAGAGATGTGGGGGAAGAGAAAAGCGGGTCTGCAGTGTGGTGTGTGTTGTGTGTGGTGTTGTCTGTGTGTTGGTGTGTGTGCTGTGTGTGTTGTATAGTGAATGTGTCTGTGTGTAATGAACATCTCGTGTAATGTGAATGACTGCGTCTCAACATACACTCGAATGTGCGCACCTACGGTGCGCACGCACATAAGTAAATATAAAAAAAGGGGGTGGGGTAAAAAGGGGGGTAGGGTAAATAATAATAATATAATAATAATAATAATATCTATACACGTACATAAAATTACTTACATTCAAAAATACAATCATCATGTCGCGAAGCTTCGCTCGCTGGCATTCGTCGAACATTGCAAATGTGCTATGCAACATTGTTGCAATGTTTGCACTCTCTATCCGTACTGCTTACTACTGTGTGTTAATGGGAAATTTGCTTGAACATTTAGTCTCACTAGTAACGGTGCATGAATAACCATACAAAATATCTTACTTCATAAACTTATCCAAATTGCAAGATAAGATTATGATTTTTTTTCACCTTTCGCAGCAACTGACACCACCTCACCATTTTCATCCACTTTGTATTAGGCACAGTGAAATTCAGAATTCCAGGCAAGTAAATCTATTACAAAAACTACTAAAGTCAAACAGAACTCTTCTTATCCTAACTTCGATTGTCAACATGCTAACCACAAAACTTACTCCACAAATAGAATGTTATCAAGCACGGACACCATTTTAACGCAATAAAAAAAAAAAAATAAAAAACAAAAAAAAAAAAAAAAAAAATAAAAACGGTGTCGATATAGAGACAGTGTATCTGGCATAGATCTGTCAGGGGCTAACTCCAGTTCATGGGTCGGCAACCTTGGCAAACGGGTGCCCAAACGCACGCGAGGTGAATGTCAATATCACGCCAAAAAGTTTTGCTAAACATATGTAAATAAAATATATAATTGCTTAATGAAATATAATTATATGCAAATTATATATATATTTATATAGATATATATATATATATATATATATATATATATATATATATTATATTATATATATATATATATATATATATATATATATATATATATATATATTATATATATTATATTATTTATTTTGGAGAACTGGCAATCATCTAGGTTAGATTAGGTTGAAGGCAAAGTAGACCATCTAGGCTTAGGTGTAGGTTTACGTTATCGTCCGATCAATATTGGTTGGGCATCGGTTTAGCGTCCCTGCTAGTCAGGTTATGAATAAAATATTTGTAAGCCTATACAGATTACCCTGTTATACTTAACAAAACTTATTCATAACCCTGAGCTAGCAGGGTCTAAACTACTCCTAACATAGATCGGATCGAACGGTGCCTAAACTGAAACCTACTTAAGATGGATCGACGGTGCGTAAATCTAGACCTAACTAGTATGGATCTACTTTCCGTAAACTAGTTCTAACCTAGATGAATTGATGGCCGCCAAATATACTATATATATAATATAATCTATGGAAATAACCTATATATATATATATATAATATAATATATATATATTATATATAACTATATATATATATATAGTATACAGGGTGTTTACGAAATAGGGGGACAAATTTGGAGGATATTATCTTTGTCATTACAAGTGTTTTGTCTTAAATAAAGTTACCTGGAAATTTCCTCATTTAGTAGGTAAATGAGTTAGGAAGGTGCAAGATATGTATGATGTGAATATTGGTGTTAATGTTCCGTAGATGTGGTTATTATTATTATTATTATTATTATTATTATTATTATTATTATTATTATTATTTATTATATTATATTATTATTATTATTATCATTATATTATTATTTTAATTTATTATTAACATTATTATTATTATTGATATTAATTTATTATTATTATTATTATTATTATCATTGTATTATATTATTATTATTATTATTATTATATTATTATTAATATTATTATTATTATATATTATTTTATCATTATTAATTATGAATTATTATTTAATTATTATTATTATTTTTATCATTATTATTATGATTATATTAATATTATTATTTTTTGTTATATTTTTATTAATTATTATTATTATTATTATTATTATTATTATTATTATTATTATTATTATTATTATTATTATTATTATTATTATTATTATTATTATTATTATTATTATTATTATTATTAATTATTATTATTAATTATTATTATTATTATTATTATTATATACTTCTTTGTTATTTATTATTTCTGTTCCTATTCGTATTATTACTATTAATGATAGTAATATTACTTATCAAATAATTATTGTCATTAGCGGCCATTAATATTGTTATTAAGTAATAATTAGGGAATATATTATGATTCGCATTAATTATTTGTAATTATTATTGTTATTGCTTGTATCGTTTCCCCGAGTAAATATTGCTTGAATACTATCAACAATATTCTTAGTATTATTCATCCTACCTCTATAATAAGGTGGTACCTATCAAGCAACCTATAGCAGTGTCCAAAATTAGAGACAGCATACCCTGTTCTATAGGTTACTTACTTTACGTTGCAGAGTTTTCCGTAGCCAACTCGTCACATCTACCGGATTCATTGATAACTCACAATATTCACCTGATACCCTTGCACCTTTTAACCTCATTTACCTGACTAAATGAAAAACTTTTACAGGTAAGCTTTGATTATGACAAACGCTTGTAATTCCTATACAAAGATGAGTATCTCCCAAATTTGTCCCCCTATTTCGTAAACACCCTGTATATTTATTTATATATTATACTATATATAATATATTATAAATATATATGTAATATTATATATATATATACTACTTATATAATATATATATATATATATATATATATTTATATATATATATATATATATTATTATATTATTATATATATATATAAATATATATATACTATATATATATATATAATATATATATATATTATATATTATAATATATATATTAATATTATATATATATTATATATATATATATTATATAATATATTATATATATATAATATATGTATATATATATATATATATATATATATATATATATATATAATATATTTATATATATACTTCTTCGTAGCGTTCTTTTTTTTGTCTCTTACGTTAAAAATTTGGTCTGCAATTATTAGAAATTTTCTTTTAAAACACTTAATTGTTTTGCTACACAAGGAACTTGATAATCAATAAAAAAAAAAACATTCGATTATTATCGGAAAAATACTGGCAGATCACACATACATGGAATTAATAACTCGGTACGA
>JABUQX010028095.1:65000-70000 GCA_015478945.1 Trachelipus rathkii
TTCTGATTATTTTATTTTTTTATTGTATAATTATGTAAGAGTTTTTTTTATTAATTAAATTTTCAATTAAATATTGTGAATGATCACAGGTACTCTTTAATCATTGAAGAAGCAGCCCAGTATTCATAAATGGAAGCATCGAAACAGAAAGAGAAGAAACACAGTGAAGAAGTGGAAACACAAAATATTAACACTAGTCGAGATTTCATTAAATGAAAGCTCATTAAGGGAGTCTGCTAAGAAGAAGAAAAAGAAAAAGAAGAAGCACGCAGAAGACGAAGAGATAGAAGAAACTTCTGCTAATCAGTTTATTAATGCCAATTCTTTGATGATTATGGATGAAGAGTAAAAGGTTTAAAAGAAGAAAAAGAATAAAAGGAGGTCGAAGACTACTGAAGAAGACTGAAATATCTTTAAATATTTTTATTATTATTTAAAAAAAAAAAATCTTGATGTAAAAATTCTAATTTAGTTATATCTAGGGCGTCATCGGAAGATTAGAGTTTTAGCGATAGATTCCTTAAATAAAAGTCGGTGAATGGGAAATATAGTTCATATATAAACCATTATCAGTGGGTTTGACATGTTTACCTGTAGATAATGATCCATCAAAATTAACGTTGATGTTGATATCTGAAAAGCTAATATTATTATTGATACAAGTTTTGTAAGTGAAATTCAAGCGTGACAACTCTTGATTTCTGTTTATGAATTTATGTACTTGATGTACGTTCCTAAAGAAAGTAAGAGTGTTATCGATATACTTTATGTAAAATATGTGGTTTCAGTTGTTTGTTTTACTAATAATTTTGTTGTTTTCCAGACTGAACATTACAGAAGTTCTCAAATGTAGGTCCAAGTGATGAACCCATCAACACTACATCAGTTTGTAGGTTTATGTTTTTTTTTTTTTTTTTTTTTTTTTTTTTAAATTTGAACGGTGTTTTGCACAGCAAATTAAAATAAATTAAATTTCCATTGTTCAAATAGAAATATTTTAAAAATGTATCCTTATTTATTTTAGCAAGAATTATTTGTATCATGCTAGATTTAGGATTTTTTTGAAGAAAAATTTTTTTATTGAAAATAATTTAAAATTGAATTAAATCATACATAGGCTAAAAAAACTATTTAAACAATTTTAACAAAGATACCAGTGGGAAAGCATAAAGATAAAGGTCCTGCATAATTACTCCTTTCGGAATTTTTACCCCTATCAGAAAAATTACACCAAAAATAACTGTCGATGAAACTAGCAAGGACCTTTACAGGATATCTATTAATCCAAAGGACATTCTTGGAAGGCATCTCCGTTAAAGCAGTTTACATTGCAACGTATGTAAGAATGTCAAGATGTATGGGAGTATTTAAGTTTGCTCTTCGATGCAGTCGACAAACTTGGTGAGATAAAAGTAAACAACAACTTTTGCCTACTAACATTCAGGTTTATCTACAGTCTTCCAACTAGTTTCAAAAATTTCCGCTGTAAAATTGAGTAGAGGGATGAGCTTCCAGACCTTGAAGCGTTAAGAATAAAAATCTTAGAAGAACGCAACACTATGAAAAATGCGCAATAAGTTCCAATGAATACCATGCTTTCATAGTAACAAACATAGTAGGGAGGCGATTAAAACTAACAAATAGTTAAACCGCGTTTACAATCATATACAATAAAGTGATAAGGAAACTTTTAAGTTTCAAGGTCATCAATGTAAAAATTTGGCCATAAGGTATCAATGGCGGTTTTATGGAGGAGTCAGTGCCTCCTATATGATTACAGGGTGCCGTTGGGTAGAGGTTAGAGAGTGACCTCCCTTGTTCACATTTCTTCAGTTACATATACGCATAAATAAAATAAAGAAGTAAATTAAAAAAAAATAAAAAATAATTTTAAAAAATGCATGAAAATGGATGGGCTAATAGTCATTTTCGTAGAAATCTTGCGAATGATTTTATGCTCAATGTCTGCCTCAAAGAAAAAATGACTCATGCTCCTTTCCCAAAATCTTCTGATATAAAATATGTACTATTGGAGATAAAACAAACTGATATGTGCCGAGTACTGACCAATGTGAGTCGAATCTAATGGTAAGGCTAAATACTTCAATGTATTTATCGATGATAGTTTTCACTGGTTTGAATTGAGGTTCATGAATTCTAAAAGCAAAATAACCGTGAAGACTCGTAATGTAATTACTCTGACGTAAACTCAAAAAGAAAGAAAAGTAATATGAATTCAATTTGACAATGGTACGGAGTATGCAAAACTGACCTCAATAACATGTTTAAGAAACGAGATATCAGACCTAACAACCTGAAACAAAACGAAATTTCTGAAAGGAATATCCGAACTCTCTTGGAAATAGTTACATTTTGGGCTGAAACAGTGAATACTGCGAACTATATACGAAATAGTTGCCCTTCAAAAAGCCTGAGGGAAAAAAACTACCTCCGAAATCTGGACTGGGAGAGAACCTAACATCTGTCATCTAAGAGTAGAAGGTAATAGATTTAACTCTTGGAGAATATCCCGAAACGTCAAAAGTGCGAGACGGAACAATTGTGCTAATAAACCCTTTTCCGAAGGAAGATGAATAACTATTGTCATAAAAGAAGAGAAAAAACCAGATATCCCAAAAACAAGGGTCCAGGTAGATCCATTTTTCTCAAAACCAGTTAACGCCAATTAAAAAAAACAGTTATATCATGAAAAGACCATAACGAGAACCAAAAAAGTCGAGTATGGCATGACATGCAAGTACCCCATCAAACAATCATTTTCAATACCCGACTTTAGGGACTGGTTTGAGGCTATGAAAATGGAAATATGTTCAATAATAAAGAATGACAAATACAATCCAATGACCGAGTCATTGGATGTAGAATGATTCTTCGAAATAGATTTAAAACAGATGGGAGTATTGGCATAGGAAAAGCAAGAATAATTTCAGATGCCTTTTTACAACAACCCTGCATCCACTTAAAAAAACATTTCCTTCTGCCACTCGTATAAATACCATTCGTATGGCGGTTTCTTTGATCGCTCTTCACAACATGTCCATGGAACAATTGGATGTCGTCTTCGCTTATCTGCAAGAAAACTTGGAAGAGACCAACTACGTGTTAACTCCGAAACATCTTGAACAAATGTTGAAAATACTATCAGAAAATTAGAAAAAAAAATATAAAGATATTGTCAAGAGTGTTAAGTGAACTACAAAATGGTGATAAGGTCACTTGTTTAATCTTATGTGGTCTCAAGCTGGAAGGAAGGTAAAGGTACCGAAAATAGAGTGCAGTTTTGATGCAGATCGGAGCCGAATCAACAAAGTCTGATCCCTGTCTTTGTAAAGGAAGAAATTTGACTTTAATAATCATTTACGTGGATGTCATTTTGATTGCCTTCTAAAATAATGATGTTATAAATATAATAAAATGTGAGCCCTCCAAGTTTTTCGATGTAAGAAATCTTGGAAGCGTTAAACATTGCTTTGGGATGGAATTTACACGGCAATTCGTCTTGCAACAAAGAGGGTACATCTCGAAGCTCTTCATTACAGCTTAAAATTAAAACCAAAAGAAGAACCTGAAAATTTGCTTTATCAAGAATTAGTGGGAACATATACATCTTTGTCTCTCACCACCAGGCCTGACTTCAATTTTACATTCAGTTCTTAGGACAGTTTAACAACTTCTATAGAATAGAATAATGAAAGGGTGTAAAACGAGTTCTCCGCTATCTGATGGGCACAATGGACTACGGTCTGTCATACGATTATTTGCAACACCTCTTACAGGGAAATTGGGGAAACTGCAGCATCAGCCTGCGATCTTTCACAGGCTCTGTGTTCAAGTTCTTAGGTGGATCTATCTCTTGGCCCAATCTACTACAGAAGCAGAATATACGGCAATGTCGGAGGGCATGAAGGAATGCATTTACTGCGTAATTTTCTGCCGGAACCTGGTCAAGAGGAAGTGACCGACATCGAACTGTGCACTGACAACGCCAGTGCCTCAAAGCTAACGCAAAACCCTAACATCTTATAACCGAAGCAAATACATTGATATGAAGCATCACTCAGCCAGGAAGCCGTGAGGGATTTGAATCTGGACTTGCAGTATTTGCCAGCAGAACAAGTAATGATATATTTTTGCCAAACGACCCCCAACTGGAAAAGCATAATATCAACACAAATTGACTAATAATAACTGGCGGATCAGATCAGGCAATCTCGCAGGGGCGTGTTATGGATGAAAAAGCTGACGGTACAAACCTTCATAAATGTTTGCTAGATAGAGCGAGCATATTCATATCTATTTCATATAATATTGTATATTATTTTTGTATGTATTCTTATTCTTGACGCTGTTCTAGCAAGTTGTATATAAAGATATTTATTGCTGGCCTGTGTTTATTCTGTTCCTGTTACACTAACATGTTATTATTATTATTAATATTATTATTATTAATATTATTATTATTATTAATATTATTATTATTATTAATATTATTATTATTATTAATATTATTATTATTATTAATATTATTATTATTAATAATATTATTATTATTATTAATATTATTAATTATTATTAATATTATTTATTATTATTAATATTATTTTATTATTATATTAATTATTATTTATTAATATTATTATATTATTAATATTATTATTATTATTAATATTATTTATTTATTATTAATATTATTATTATTTATTATTATTATTATTATTTTATTATTATTATTATTATTAATATTATTATTATTATTAATATTATTATTATTATTAATATTATTATTATTATTAATATTATTATTATTATTAATTTAATTATTATTATTAATATTATTATTATTATAATATTATTATTATTATTAATATTATTATTATTATTAAATTATATTATTATTAAAATTATTATTATTATTAAATATTATTATTATTATTTTATTATTATTATTATTAATATTATTATTATTAATATTATTATTA
>JABUQX010028095.1:82500-86860 GCA_015478945.1 Trachelipus rathkii
ATTATATTAATATAATGTTATATTAAATACTGATAATGACATTAATAATGATAATATTACTATTTAATAATAATAATATTAATAATAATAATAATATTAATAATAATATAATATTAATATAATAATAATAATATTATAATATAATATATGAATAATATAATAATATTAGAATACTATATATTAATAATAATAATAATATTAATATAATAATAATATTAATATATAATAATAATATTAATAATAATAATATATAATAATAATAATAATATTAATAATAATAATAAATTTAATGAATAATAATAAATTACTGATAATAATAATAATAATAATAATAATATATTTAATATAATAATATTTATAATTATATTGTATTAATATAATAATAATATTATAATATTAATAATTTAATAATAATAATAATATTAATATTAATAATAATATTAATATTAAATAATAATATTAATATTCATAATAATATTAATAAATCATATATTAATAATAATAATATATTAATAATAATAATAATATTGAAACTTTATTTTTTTATTCTTATGTCACTGCTAATACTAATAATATCATTAATAATAATAATAATATTAATAATAATAATAATAATTAATAATTAATAATATTAAATAATAATAATAATATTAATATAATAATATATAATAATACTAATAATATTAATAATATATAATATTAATATTACGTATATTAAAATTGATTTGAACAGTAAAGAAAAATGATTTAAATAATAATAATAATATTAATAATAATAATATATTAATAATAATAATAATATTAATAATAATAATATATTAATAATAATAATAATAATAATAATAATAATAATAATAATAATAATAATAATAATAATAATAATAATCATTAATAATAATAATAATAATAAAATAATAATAAATTAATAATAATAAAAAAGTTAATATAATAATAATAATAATAATAATAATAATAATAATAATAATAATAATAATATAATAATAATAATAATAATAATAATAATAATAATATTAATAATAATAATAATATTAATAATAATAATAATATTAATAATAATAATAATATTAATAATAATAATAATATTATAAAATAATATAATAATAATAATAATAAATTAATAATAATAATATATTAATAATAATAATATATTAATAATAATAATAATATTAATAATAATAATAATAATAATAATAATAACATGTTAGTGTAACAGGAACAGAATAAACACAAGCCAACAATAAATAGCTTTATATAGAACTTGCTAGAACAGCGTCAAGAATAAGAATACATACAAAAATAATATACAATATTATATGAAATAGATATGAATATGCTCGCTCTATCTAGCAAACATTTATGAAGGTTTGTACCGTCAGCTTTTTCATCCATAACACGCCCCTGCGAGATTGCCTGATCTGATCCGCCAGTTATATTAGCAATTTGTGTTGATATTATGCTTTCCAGTTGGGGGTCGTTTGGCAAAAATATATCATTACTTGTTCTGCTGGCAAATACTGCAAGTCCAGATTCAAATCCCTCACGGCTTCCTGGCTGAGTGATGCTTCATATCAATGTATTTGCTTCGGTTATAAGATGTTAGGGTTTTGCGTTAGCTTTGAGGCACTGGCGTTGTCAGTGCACAGTTCGATGTCGGTCACTTCCTCTTGACCAGGTTCCGGCAGAAAATTACGCAGTAAATGCATTCCTTCATGCCCTCCGACATTGCCGTATATTCTGCTTCTGTAGTAGATTGGGCCAAGAGATAGATCCACCTAAGAACTTGAACACAGAGCCTGTGAAAGATCGCAGGCTGATGCTGCAGTTTCCCCAATTTCCCTGTAAGAGGTGTTGCAAATAATCGTATGACAGACCGTAGTCCATTGTGCCCATCAGATAGCGGAGAACTCGTTTTACACCCTTTCATTATTCTATTCTATAGAAGTTGTTAAACTGTCCTAAGAACTGAATGTAAAATTGAAGTCAGGCCTGGTGGTGAGAGACAAAGATGTATATGTTCCCACTAATTCTTGATAAAGCAAATTTTCAGGTTCTTCTTTTGGTTTTAATTTTAAGCTGTAATGAAGAGCTTCGAGATGTACCCTCTTTGTTGCAAGACGAATTGCCGTGTAAATTCCATCCCAAAGCAATGTTTAACGCTTCCAAGATTTCTTACATCGAAAAACTTGGAGGGCTCACATTTTATTATATTTATAACATCATTATTTTAGAAGGCAATCAAAATGACATCCACGTAAATGATTATTAAAGTCAAATTTCTTCCTTTACAAAGACAGGGATCAGACTTTGTTGATTCGGCTCCGATCTGCATCAAAACTGCACTCTATTTTCGGTACCTTTACCTTCCTTCCAGCTTGAGACCACATAAGATTAAACAAGTGACCTTATCACCATTTTGTAGTTCACTTAACACTCTTGACAATATCTTTATATTTTTTTTTCTAATTTTCTGATAGTATTTTCAACATTTGTTCAAGATGTTTCGGAGTTAACACGTAGTTGGTCTCTTCCAAGTTTTCTTGCAGATAAGCGAAGACGACATCCAATTGTTCCATGGACATGTTGTGAAGAGCGATCAAAGAAACCGCCATACGAATGGTATTTATACGAGTGGCAGAAGGAAATGTTTTTTTAAGTGGATGCAGGGTTGTTGTAAAAAGGCATCTGAAATTATTCTTGCTTTTCCTATGCCAATACTCCCATCTGTTTTAAATCTATTTCGAAGAATCATTCTACATCCAATGACTCGGTCATTGGATTGTATTTGTCATTCTTTATTATTGAACATATTTCCATTTTCATAGCCTCAAACCAGTCCCTAAAGTCGGGTATTGAAAATGATTGTTTGATGGGGTACTTGCATGTCATGCCATACTCGACTTTTTTGGTTCTCGTTATGGTCTTTTCATGATATAACTGTTTTTTTTAATTGGCGTTAACTGGTTTTGAGAAAAATGGATCTACCTGGACCCTTGTTTTTGGGATATCTGGTTTTTTCTCTTCTTTTATGACAATAGTTATTCATCTTCCTTCGGAAAAGGGTTTATTAGCACAATTGTTCCGTCTCGCACTTTTGACGTTTCGGGATATTCTCCAAGAGTTAAATCTATTACCTTCTACTCTTAGATGACAGATGTTAGGTTCTCTCCCAGTCCAGATTTCGGAGGTAGTTTTTTTCCCTCAGGCTTTTTGAAGGGCAACTATTTCGTATATAGTTCGCAGTATTCACTGTTTCAGCCCAAAATGTAACTATTTCCAAGAGAGTTCGGATATTCCTTTCAGAAATTTCGTTTTGTTTCAGGTTGTTAGGTCTGATATCTCGTTTCTTAAACATGTTATTGAGGTCAGTTTTGCATACTCCGTACCATTGTCAAATTGAATTCATATTACTTTTCTTTCTTTTTGAGTTTACGTCAGAGTAATTACATTACGAGTCTTCACGGTTATTTTGCTTTTAGAATTCATGAACCTCAATTTATACCAGTAAAAACTATCATCGATAAATACATTGAAGTATTTAGCCTTACCATTAGATTCGACTCACATTGGTCAGTACTCGGCAAATATCAGTTTGTTTTATCTCCAATAGTACATATTTTATGTCAGAAGATTTTGGGAAAGGAGCATGAGTCATTTTTTCTTTGAGGCAGACATTGAGCATAAAATCATTCGCAAGATTTCTACGAAAATGACTATTAGCCCATCCATTTTCATGCATTTTTTAAAATTATTTTTTATTTTTTTTTAATTTACTTCTTTATTTTATTTATGCGTATATGTAACTGAAGAAATGTGAGCAAAGGAGGTCACTCTCTAACCTCTACCCAACGGCACCCTGTAATCATATAGGAGGCACTGACTCCTCCAAAAAGCCGCCATTGATACCTCATGGCCAAATTTTTTACATTGATGACCTTGAAACTTAAAAGTTTCCTTACTTCTTTATTGTATACGATTGTAAACGCGGTTTAACTATTTGTTAGTTTTAATCGCCTCCCTACTATGTTTGTTACTATGAAAGCATGGTATTCATTGGAACTTATTGCGCATTTTTCATAGTGTTGCGTTCTTCTAAGATTTTTATTCTTAAAGATTCAAGGTCTGGAAGCTCATTACTCGACTCCATTTTACAGCGGAAATTTTTGAAACTAGTTGGAAGATTGTAGATAATCCTGATTGTTAGTATGTCAGAGTTGTTGTTTACTTTCATTTCACCAAGTTTGTCGACTGCATCGAAGAACAAACTTAAATACTCCCATACATCTTGACATTCTTACATACGTTGCAATGTAAACTGCTTTAACGGAGATGCCTTCCAAGA
>JABUQX010028096.1:0-17500 GCA_015478945.1 Trachelipus rathkii
TTTATAGTATATATAGTAGTATATATATATATATATATTTATATAATAGATTATATATAGTAATTATATATTATTATTTATATATTAATATATACTATTATAGTTATTCATACCCTATATATACTATATATATACTATAGTATATATAATATATATATATATTATTAAATTTATATATATTATACTACGTGTATTATAATAGGATACTTCAGGAGATAGTACTGATATATGATATAATATATACTTATATTAGTGTATATATTGATACTATATATAGGCATATGTATATACAATAATATATATAATATCCCTATCTATATTATATATATATATCAGTTATTATATACTAGTATAATATATAATATTATATGATCATTATATATATGATATGCATATTATATATATATTGGTATGTATATAGATTGAAATATACTAATTTGTAACAATGATATAGTCATATATATATATATTATATATTATATAATTATAATATGTAATATAGTATATATATAATATATATATACTGTATATATAAATATATATTATATATATATATAGTTATATATATATATATAATATCTAATATATTATATATATATATATATATATATAAATATATATTATATATATATATTATACTATAGTATATATATATATATATATCTATATATATTAGGTATATATATATACTTAATTATATATATTATATATATATATATATTATATATATATATATTATAATATACTATATATATTTACTGTTAATATATAAATCATATATCACTATATATATACTATATATATATATATATATATATATATTAATATATATTAATATATATATATATATAATTATATATATATTATATACTATAGTAGTATTTATATGATATATATATTATATATAGTATATATATAATATATATACATATATATTATATATATATATATATAAATGTGTGTGTGTTTTGTGTTTTTGTGTGGGTGTATTTGATTTTTTCCTTTTGATCAAAGCATCTTAAATGATTAAATAATATCTTAAAAATTAGAAATTGAGGGTAAAAATATAAAAATATAAGATCTGAGTTTAATAATAAATAAGTTTTAAATTACATTGAATAACTTATAATTTCCCCAATTAGGCTAAAACCAAAACTTCTTTTCCAAAAGCTGTTGATATTTTTCACCCTTTATTTGACTCTTTACTTCTCGTCGCTGTCTTCGCTGGAGACGTAGTAACCCTGGCTTCTTAGGGAATTAGGGTTGCCAGATCTGACGGCTTCAGCGTCTTCAATTGCAGCCTTCTCGATTTGGTCGAGAACGAATTGTGGGATTGGGTGGGGGAATTCTGGGGCAACTGGGATCCATGGAGATTCAGGTTGGAATCCATTTTCGTTGGCAACGAATTTAAGTGCGAATTCTTCTCCGTTGGGGAAAGTGAATCTGCAAAAAGTATTATAACATTTGAAATGTAAAGTCTTTATTCTATGACATTCTACTTTATTAATAATAGTACCAATTTATTGCATTGTGATAGAGCAATTGAGTCGCAAAGCAAATTACTAGGGCTCGATCCCTGTTCAGGATCTTATAGATACCAGTTACCTAGAATGGTTCCCCTCTTAGAACAAGGGCTACTTTAATATGTGTGTACTTTAATAAGAGAATTACACTTACGAGTAAGATCCTTGTTGTCCAACTGGTTCATTTTCAGTGTCGAGACGGTCTCCTGATTCTGATCTTACGATACCATCTTCGGTTTCGATGTCAAAGGAGTATTTACCGTCTTCGGGATGGACGCGGTCGTCTCTAAGGATTTCGATTTCATCGCTGTCGAGGGGGTTGGCAAAAGCCAAGGCAATGATGGCGGCAAAGACGATCTTTAAGGGAACAAAATTATTATGATAAGTTCATGGAAAGCAACAATTTTAAACTGCTAGCCTAGCGTTAAACCTATTCCATTTAAATTGTGAAACTCTAAGATAATTTTTAAGTTGAATTATTTTAATTGTATATATCTATTTATTTATTTATTATAATCTTTTAAGAAATTTTTTTAATATTTGTGAAAAATGGAGAAAATAATGTATAGTAAATTTAAGTAATTACTTTTTTAAGTTTCTAAAAAGGCATAATTATCTTCCCTTTTTTTTTTGGTTTTTGCATCTGACATTTAAGATGAGATTTACAAAAAGAAATTACATTTTTTTTATAACTCAAAATTTTATTTTTAAATTTTAAATTTTCAAATTTTTAAAGTGTTCAAAAAATTTTAAAGCTAAAATTAAATTTCACATTTAAAAATATAAATATTTTAAAAATTTAGAATATATAAAAAACAATAATTACTTACAAATTTCATGTTTCTTCTTTAGTTATTAAACTTGAACTGACAATTAAATTCTCCTGTCAGCTTATATAGTCCATCGATCCATATTGTCCCCCATAAGATCAAAGTATTGATTTCGACCTTGATAATTGTTATCTTTATGGGGACAAAAGCTTGTGATGTTCCGCTGTCAAGCATGTTTTTATAATATCAAGGCCTCCTTCAAGACCGGACAACTCATTCAACACTGGACTAGATTTGAGCTTCGAGTAAGGGAAAAAAATTGTCTTTGATTTCCGATTTGATAAGTATAACGGAATTCAAAATGTTTTAGAAAGTATGAGAATTCATGTTTCCAAATATAGATTGATATATATATATATATGATATATATATACAAAGGAGTAATATGTTTTTTAACACTTAATGTAATATATGTATTTGATAGTGGTTGTACAGACTAAACTATATCTACAGCAGTACAAAAATTATACAAAAAAAAAGATAATTCCATTTGTTTTCTCTTTCATGGTGAATTTGTATTACCACCATAACACAGCTCCAAATAGGCCACGGATGTAGGAATATTACGTGAAATAAAGACAAAAAAACAGAACTAAAGAGATTTAGTAGATTAAAAATATATGGCGCTTAACTTTCTTCTCATCACCACCATACACTTCCAAAACTTTTGAGAGTTTACTTCCAGTCGGCGACCCATATAATACATTGTGCGGTATTTGCTTGTCCCCCTCTGGTAAGACAGTTATTATTATACGTTCAAGGATATTTTTTACAGAGGAATTAATTATTAATAAAGAAAAATAAAAAATCGAACATGGTATCGGTCTTAATTTTTAATCGGTCTAGAAACGTTTTTAGCCTTCTAATTTTCCTATACATCAAGTTATGTCCTCACAGTCATATTTAGGAATAAAATTCCAAATAACTCTATCCAATCTACAAATTAAGATATTATATTATAAAACTACGTATAAATAATTTATTAATATGAGAGAAATAGATTCGATTTTTCTTATACATATAATAATAATAATGAGGATATAATAGAATAAATGAATAATAAATAATAAAATAATAACCTAGTTAGATAAGCAAGAGATCGGGTCATTGAATTGGACACTTAAGATCAGTAACCGTGTTAAATATCTAGGAAGAAAAACATGGAGCATAAGGAACAATTCCCATAATGAATATTCTTCTTTTCCTATTATACGTAAAATCAAAGATTGAGTTAATTATATGGATAATATAACAATTTATATTACTAAAGTTAAATATATAAATATAAGTAGAAATATTAAAAATTAAACTATATATAATATAATATATACGAGTAGTAATAAATAGGATGCTTATGAGATTAGACCGAATCAAGCCAACGTCAGAAGCAGGTGTTTATCTGTAATTATATCCTAACTATAAAGCAATATGTCGGATTTTAGAGCTTATAATGGCAGTTATTTGTCGTATATTTTTTTATAGGTATACGCACTCTCCTGTTGCGCATACACTATACACATGACACATACACAACTTCGATCCATTATAAAGTTATTAGGATGGATAATTATGATATTATTTTAATATTATATTTATATATATAAATAATGATATATATTTAATATATTAAGATTAACACAGGCTGAAAATTTAGCCTCCACGAGGGTATCTTCAATTTGTGATCTGATTTACCCCGCCCACTGACCTATTCCGCCGGATCCACTCGGTCGTCTTTCAGTCGGTTTTCATTAACACGGGTTAGTCGATTTTGGTATTATTAAAATATTATTATTATTAATATATATAGAGTTATATAATGGCATGATTATATTAATAATATATATTATGTATTTTTATATTCCTCCGTCGTCTGTCTGGCATGCGTTCCTATCGATTAAAAATTTACATGGTTAGATGCTTACTGTATATGAATTTGAGTAAGGGAAAGGTATGGTGCTAGTAGAGAGCTAGATTATACGTCCGTGTCAACCCCAAATGACGCGCCACCCAGAAAGAATCTAAATTGTTCATAAAGGAACTGAAATTTTGAAGGATGCATGATTATTTCTGAAAGACTGTTATGATCTGCAATGTGTCGGGGCAACCCTTGGGAACCACTGTAGCAAATACAGAGTTAAATAAAACTTCAGTATAAAAACAAATCGACTTTTGAAGTTATGATTTACAAAACTTTATATCTAAAAATAAATTTTAAAAAAAACACAAGAAAAAATAAATAAAAAAGATAAATTAAATTAAATAATAAATTCTAATCTTATTTATGATAGTCACAAAATTAATTTTAACATGACACCTCTAAAACAGAAAATTACAATTAAATAAAAATACCAACAAACACTACACACCTTCATGAGCCTAGAGTCGTAGTATGGATCTACTTCGGACTATTGAATAAGGTCAACTTTTACAAAATTACACTTCACAAACCTAACAGTAAATCTAAATTACATACAAATAGAACCAAAAGAAGATATAATCCACCGACAGCACCCTATCTATTCGTCTGGACTAGATTCCTAGGATCTATAATAAGGTCAAATACTAAAGTCACTACTTATCCTATCTAAATCAGTAAATTCAGCTAATCAACCACCGATCCAAACCCCTCCTTCCACTGATCATTGGGATCTACTATCTATTGATTTAATGTTTAATCAAATTTGCAAATTGAACGTTTACAGAAGCCCACTAGAATCGGTAAATTCAGTAAATCACACACCAGCCTACGCGTTACAGACGTTTTCCTTGTTTTTCCTTCCGCTTGCTTCCAAAATCCTCGTGACAGCGTGGTCTAAATTGGATTTATGTATGAAGGGAAAAGTTTAACTAAAAAATTCTACTTTTTTATCCATATCGTCTATAGAATCAGTAACATTAATCAAACCAATCACGGCACTCATCCCTTACCTTCTTGCTCCGTAGAGACAACGCGAAATGTATTGGATCAGATATCCAATTTGATGCGAGTACACATTGAGTACGTTTGTTCATAAGAATCTAGAGCAGAATATAATAGAAACATGTTAAAGCAAGTTCTGACGGGCGAGTGTATTATAACGTAACAAAGAAGTAGTACCCCAGCCAAATAAGGATAAAGAATGACATAACATTACAATCTAAACAGTAGTAAGAATGCACAACGGACAAACATACTTGCCTTAACTCAAAATAAGACTAACTTTAACAAAGATCCACACGCACCTGAGGCAAACAAAAGTACTAACATATGGCAATACAAAGATCATAAACTATATCAACACATTGTTCAAGCATATTCTCTGAACCAGAACAATTAATTTATACAATTGTAATGGCACCTAGAACTAAAAGTTTATACAACATTTGGGAACGAAAAAGTAATGACAATTTTAATAGTACTATCTATATCACGTAATGAAAGTTCACATCAATAAAGCAACAACATAGACGGTAACAACTATATAAAACTAATACAAATACTAAACCATAACACAGACTAAACAAACCTTATTTAACGACTAACAAAGACACACTTATACAACGATAAAAACACACATAGTGCATAAACTAAACTATTACACTTTACAATCTAATCCTATACATTATTAACGTTAATCTATCACTGACACAGTAACATTTACAAAAAAAAATGTACATAAACTTCAGCATTATCAACTTGACATACGAAGAATACTCTACACTTGGAAAAGTTTTTCCACATCATAAATGAGACATATGGCGAACAGAACATAAAACTAAGTACAACACAAACTAACGCAACTCACACAAAACGTTAAAATAATAACAAAGTTCCACACAAACACCTAATAAATACCTAAGCTTTACACATAAACGAACAATCTGACTTTCACACTGGGTGATCATCTATACAACA
Source organism: Trachelipus rathkii (assembly GCA_015478945.1). Classification (NCBI taxonomy): domain Eukaryota; kingdom Metazoa; phylum Arthropoda; class Malacostraca; order Isopoda; family Trachelipodidae; genus Trachelipus; species Trachelipus rathkii. The sequence continues at coordinate 6,249 of JABUQX010028096.1, forward strand.
CACTAGCCTCTAGTACCATCACTGAGAGTCAGATCTCTAAATATCACAACAAACGAATAATCTATATGATCACTCTCTGAATACAGTAAGTACGGAACACCATCGGTTTACAGATTAATTTAAATACACATAGTTTAGAATAACGAAACCCATGAAAACACAACAAGTAAAACGAAGCGTCGTACACACGAAAAATAATCTATCAGGGGGAAATATAATTGGCTAGTAAATCACACTAAAGGTAATAATCTTCATTAGAAATAAAGAAAAATAGAAACCAATAAATAGAGGATATTCACAATTTCATACAAAAATAATAAATCTTCAGTTAGACAACAAACACAACACAAAACAACAAAAACAATAAAAAAAAGTTTAATAACAACTCAAGGAATATAATTAACTACTTTGGGTCAACATACTAAACCTAACATAAGCTATTAACAAATAAATACCATCTGGCTAACCTACCCAACACACTCTTAACATGAATAAACAAAACATAATAACTAAAAGCCATACTAACAACGTAAAGTACTTAACACAGGCATTAAAAACTACCTAACACTCTTTCACAATCTCCTACATATCAATTATAATTACTTAACACTATTGATACGTTTAATTCGGGAAGTACATTCGGGATACACAAAAATATCTATACTACACTCAGACGAAAATCAACAAACAATGATCACACAAAAAGCAAATGACAAAATAATTATAGACATATAAGATACAAACAAAACATACACTAACATACCCAAAAAATCATTTAACTTTAAACTAAACTCCACCGAACCATAAGTAACTAAGATATGCATACAAAAACTACCATTCATACTTTTTCACATCAAACTCAAATTAACTTAATTTTACAAAAACTAACAGGGAATAATATTGTAACAAAAGATCATATACCCTCAGAGTGTTTGTACTTTGTGATTGCATAACAAAGTTATAAAAGAACATAAAAAAAAAATTCTTAAAAATGATGTTTTTCATTGTAAGAGTACTGATTAAATTTCATAAACAATAATCACGCATCCAAACCTCCTTCTACGACACAAACCATCAAATGAATATGGTCTAATATCTAAGAGGCACAGCAAGTCGAGTACAAACTGGACTAAACATAAACATTAAAAAAATTTTAAATTAATAAGTACGAAAAATCTCCACGTAGCAAAGTATACATATAATAAAACGACATAACCACTGAAATAAAATATAATACAATCTTCGACACACCATTCAACATCTGTTTGAAAATTACAAGGTGAAAATATCAATTTTAGAATAACAAAAGTAAATACCTAACACATAAGGCAAGACGGAATTGACCTCTTTCAACATAACTCAACAATATAGATATTTTAACAAACAACGTAAATTTACAAAATAAGCCAAAGGGCCATCAGAGAACATAAGACAAGACTAATGAATCTAAAAGTAATTCATTCTATTTTAAATAAACTTTCCGACTTTAAACAATTTATTACAAAACCTCGTAATATCACAAATCACAATCAAGAATTCAAACAATTATAATTTTAACCACAATAAACATAAAAATAAAAAATTAATCTTACATAAATGTAACATATAAAAAAAATTCATTAAAAAAATCACAAGAAAGTGTAAATTTATCTGGCATTGAAACATAATATACAGAAATCAATCAAAACCATCATCAATTCAGTCCAACTCACACAGCCTACCAGTCTACGACTTCGATTTCCACAATCATAATTTGTAATACATTTGAAAAACATAAATAAATATCTTTAAACTGAACATATAAAATCTACAACATAAAGTTAGCATCAAAAAGCAAACATATCATAACCTGAAAATAAGAATAAATGTAAAAATAAAAAAAAAAAACAAATCATAACTCTAACATACTAACGTTAATCATACACTAACATCTGAATAATTCCCACTTATCAAAGTAAAGTAGCACAGTCATACAATAAATACATATTACCACTTGCCCTATACATACACCTAAAAATAAAGGACTATATATAACAAAATCCTCATAACAAATGGACATCAATAATAGAACAGACATCTTAAACATGAAATGTGACACTATGATTTCGTCAAGTGTCATCGGTGTTCGAGAAATCACATTTAACTATGAAAACTTATACATTAGCTAAAAAATTATCAACTCGAGCAAACTAACAATCACAAAAAACTTTAAGCTAATGACTCATTCAACACATTAACTCGTAACAACAGAAATCTTAAAAAACAATCATTCTAAACAATAATACGGTAATCACACACGTCATATATGATAACACAACGGATAACTTATACATAACAGTATATATTTTTTTCACATCAACCAATATCAAAGCAATACTCAATCGAAGAAACAAGAGCGCCCTGAAAAGTTGAATCCTAAAGTAGATACCCGAAGTGAACTTAGCCACCCAACTATGAACTTACCCTTACCCTTCGCGGTAAAACTGGACATAGGACTCATTATTGAACTATATGGTATGGTACTTTTACTTCTTTCTTTCAGATTTTAAATGTAATATATTTTTCTATTTCTTTAAGTATTTATGTCTAGTCTATTGTCTACAGTAGTGATTATGTATCGTTCGTTTTGTAGAGGACGGAACGCCGCCGCATGTCTACTCGCTTTTGTTGGATTATCTATCAGAAACATCTTAATTCCAACATGTATGACATATTAACGGTAAACGAATGGGTGAGCAACATAATTTTACAGCAGAGAACATAAAACAACCTTGATTATCAAATGTATAGATGGGAAATACATATAACAAGAAGGTTCTTTGAATCGAGCACAGCAAGTAAGGATAATTGTACTCCGAAACTATCAGAGACATGAGAACTAAAATATGTATCCTTTCATCACAAGAACTTTATATCAAATGGTAAATCTGTATAAACAACTAGCATGTCCAAACGTTGCTCACGCTATTCATTGTAAGTTGCGTTATTGGTCGTACATATTTCTATTCATGTACGCATGTTACTTTTATGATGTGAGAATATCACTAAGGAATTTCTAATCAGTATAAACGACAAGGTTAAATACATTTGCAAGGTTACTGGCAGGGAAGAGAACGGTTAAAGTATAAATGCTTGAAAAAGTAAGAATATCTTTGCAGCACAAATGATGTAATTATGTTAAGTGAAATGTAATGTAACATACGGTGTTAAGTTTAGTTTCTTTTGTTACATTATCTTATCAGTACGCTATTAGTCCAATGAAACTTAACGTTAAAAGTCGTTGACCATAGAGTTAACCAATTTGTGAAAAATTAGGTAAATCCATAATATATAATTACATGTAATTTAAATGTAATAGTTACTAACAGTGTATTACTATGAATAACATGATAAAAATAACTTGCATAAAAAAAAAGACACATTTATTTGAACTTTGTTAACTGGTAAACAATATCCATGTAAACGGTAAAGTTACTTGGATATTAACCTTCATAAATAGTTCAATGTTAGGATCTAAGAGTAAGCTTAATTAACGCCGCAAAAACTTTTAGTTACGCTTACAGACATATCAATCGTCTGAATCAATTGTAACAAACAAGAGTTCTCTTTTTCGTTTAAGAGACCGAACCCACGAAAGTGACATGAAAGAAATAAAATTAAGAGATCAAAGAATATTTAAAAATACTAGATACAGGAGGGAGAAGCATGTGAGGGAGATTAACGTAGCAACTGATTAAAGGTATGTATAATCTCATACTAATTTCAGATAACATTTCACCATAAATCAATTAAGACTATTAGATCGATATGATTCAATAGACACGACGAACAATAGGTGTTTGATGTTGTGTAACTACTGGAAATTATCTCCGAATGGGATTCGAAGTATGGGAATTAATAACGGATTGACGCATGAGCATAGTAAAAAATATTGACTTAAACAATAATTCCAAATAGATCTAAGAGATACAAAATTAACCACCGACTGTAAGAAAGTAGCCAGGAGTGCTTGATGTGGTTGATTAGCGATTTAATCTGATTATGTAATTAAATCGATCGCACTAACTTCCTTTTAGTAAAAGTACACACTTATTGAATAAAATTCAATAAATCAATTAATCAAGTGATCACGACTGGTATAAAATGAATGTAAGTGAAAGAAAAGTTATGGGATCTATTTTGTCCATGATCTTGATAATTAGTAAAATTGATCTATCAATAGATCAATAGATCAAATTAAACGACATACATAGAGAGCTTGGTTGTTGTGATTACGATTTACGCTTAGGTATTAAAAACATAAATTGCAGTTATAAAAGAAAAAAATACATAAGAAATTATTTTATGTTTAATGTATTAACTGATTATATTATCTATATGTTTGTATTTCTTGATTCAGAACCATTAATTTGACAGAATCAATTAACAACGACAAACGAAAAATAGAGACTCCAACATAACGATATCGAATATACCGCACGGGTGGGGATGGGTCCCAGCACGGCGGGGGAGCACCCTCAGAATCAATTACGCGAATCTTCAGAACTCAACTCTGAACCTTCACCAAATTTCGCATTAAACACTCATTTAATAAAATGGGAATCCCTGTTTAACGACGACCCCCAGCTGAGACTAATCGACGTCTAACGACCTTCAGGTAACGACAATTCTCCCGAAATACTAACAAGCCTTCCTCTTCCAAATTTACCAGATGAATACTCTTAAGCCATCGTATTATATAAACAAATCGGAACTGCAGGCAACCGGGATTGCGTAACACACAGAATAACGTGCGCAGAATATAAACAAAAAAATAAAAAATAAAAATAAATAAAAACAATATAAAAAATATAATAATCATCATAGAAAAAGATGAATCAAACAAAAAGCAATAAAAGAGAAAAAAAAAAAAAATAATACTAAAAATGATACTGATAGATAACACACGAATTAACAAACGGAACCAACGGAGCCGAGCATCGGAGTGACGGAGCGGACTCAAATAACCACTCTGCTCAATTCACATTAATAAAATAAAAATATATATAATAATATAAAAATAATAAATATAATATAAATAATAATTAAGATGTATAGCCACAGCGCAAGCCTCACGAATAAAAATTAATACAATAACGAGGACTAAAATCGAAATAACTATCCAAGATAACAGGGTTTCATTCAGGCTACTGTCACATAAGACGAATAATATCTCGCATTCCAAGAGAGTTGTGCTACTGAAATTTATGAATTAAAGTATTAGTTTTTTCGCGATTAAAGTAGATTATAATTTAGAACTCCTATGTTCAACACTATAATGTGAGTATATAATATTGATATAATATCGAGTGAAATAAACTTATAAACTAGTATTATAGATATACACTCAAATATAAAAAGAATAAAATAACTTTTAGTATATATATATAGAGTATTATATATTATAAGATAAATATTTGAGTTAATCTAACTTGTTCCCATAACAAGATAGAAGATTGCGAAACATTACACTGGCAATCAAGAAAAGTTAAGTAGATAAGAACACAACGATAAGTCGAATAAACCTTCATACTCATTCACAACCAATCTATCTAACACCCGGAAGCCAAATACAATAGGTTCTACACTTAACTACAGAACCCACGGTAAACATCGGCAATGAAGGGTCAAATCAGCGACAGCGCACAACCAGGCTGTTTCCACAACCCATCGCCCCGCCCATCATCTCCCATATTAGAAGTGACATACTCCCACGGGCCTTCTCACAACTCAACAAGTGGTAGTGTTCTTAACATCTAATCACGGACTCGATCCGGTCCTTTCACACTTGAGGAGTTCTTTTAATAAAAGATATTTAACTACAAGTATCACATCTATCATATCAATAACCAAATAGCGACGGTACTATATAGTGATTTTTTTTTTTTTTCCCATCACGCTGCTCAATTAGACCACAAAATAAACACGTGTAGCACTTATCGTAGTAGTTCAATCTCGTCTTAACACGAGAGCTACAAGATTATATCATCGAACAGACAACGCTTAAAATTATACCCTACCCGAGCACCATAGATAAATCATAACTGGAAACACATACTCTTATAGAACACACACCAGTTCGCGACATTTGTGGAGCATGGCATTCACATCATGGATAAGGCACCAAAACACTCTGACCTCATTCGAACATCAATATCCAATCACCGTCCTTTTCAGTCAGCATAATTAATTTTAAGCCAAGATATCTGTTCATAACACCAACAGTAGTCACCCAATCCCCAACCACACATCACTTACTAGGCTGATTGAGACATTACGATAACCTGCTCGGCGACGACAATACATTCTCAACTTCGAGAGCCGATATATAACCAAATTCAATAACAAAACAGGCACCTCTCATGCACATTCATTTCACAAGACAATGCCCATTCCCGCTTCCGACCCTAGGGTGGACTGTAAGCTTTATTTACCATACAATCTACAATTACGCAGGGAACTTAACATCAAGTTTAGATCTCTCACATAATTATAAATAACAAATCCATTCATTCCCACTATTTATATTTATCTAACAGTCACACGGGATATTTGAGTTCATCTGAAACCTAGCACGCACACAATATACAAAATAATCCTCAAGGAGTCCCATAAGTGCTACATCTATCCTGAAACGCAAAACGCCAAAGCACTTTGTTGTTATTCATAGAGTTCATTTTTACTAAAGGTTAAATTGATTTAACATATCCCTACACTCTTCAGCAACCTGATTTCATAAACCCATCACCCGATAAGCTCTTTCAGACAAATTCCACATATAATGCTCTACAATAATCAAAACCATTCTCCCTATCTCTCGCAGGTACCCCATCCTCATCTGTTAATAATAAGACTATCAACATGAGCGACAAGTAACGAACATGTTCCGGGTTTGAAAGTGCCAGTACCAATTTTAAGAACAAAACCCACACCAAACTGGTTACTTCATTGTCAGCAATCACCCATTAGTGTCCATGGACAATTTCTAATATTCAAACTATCAAAGAATTCATTCGACAGGTTCACTCTTCGAATCCGAATCCATTTCTCCACGGCTAATTCCAAGAATACCGTCATCTTCATCTTCATATGTACAACATTTCCTTCACTCTTAGTCCTAGTAATATCACTATTCGTAATCAACTCAATAACAATCAGAATAACAACGCTTAACACATCGCACAAACAGCTCCATATCTACTGCAAAACAAGGCTAAATTTATGTCAACTTTGAATGCTCCTTCACCTCAATCATGCATTCATTCAAGTCACATAGTGGCAAGAGGTGCCGAGGCTCAGGTCATCTCAAAATTTAGTATTGGGATTCCATTCTAACAATTAAGTTTCACACTAATACACTCTTTAGGGACCTAAACAATTCGCAAAATAGTAGTATACAAGTCAACATAAAACTAAGAATATTATTTAGATTATGCTGATAAAATAACCAGAAAATACATTACAAACTTTTTAATTAATATAACTAGAAATACCAAATGCTTCATAAACCTACTACTATCACTTCTTTCTTGATTCTATGGTAATCTATCTAACTTATTTACTACAGAATTTCCTTATTCGTAGTAACTGATCGATGAGATTCATTTTTGACATAAAGCATAATAAAATATTAAGAAAATAAGTACGTTATATTAACAACTAAAGAAGATAAAGAAAATATAATAATAAGAATATATAATATGAAAATGGTAATATTGATAATAATCGATAATAATAATAGATAATAAATATTAATATAATATATATAATATAAATAATATAAATAGTATTAATTATATAATAGTTATATATAAATAAAAATAAAAAATAATATATAATATAATAAGAAGTTAATAAGTAATATGAATATAATAGATAATTAGTATAGTTAATGAAAGTAATATATGTGATTATGTATGATGTATATAATTGTGTTGTGCATGTATGTTGTTGTGCGTAGTTAATGGATGTATTATGTATATGATGGTGCACAGCAGACGAAATAATTATATAATCTTTAATGAATAAAAAAGATATATAAAGATAGTAAAAGATATATAATTATATTAATAGCTATAATAATATAAAGATAACATAATAATAAATAAATAAATATTAAGTAATAGAATTTATCATAATATAGTAATTATAAGCAGGTGTGTGTATGGAGTTATTTATATTATTGGAATAATATATATGAAAAACAAGTGAATAATAATAATATATAATTATGACAATAATGAGACAAATAATAATGAATAAGCAAAATATTTAGACAGTATATTACTGATAAACTATGAATCGTACTATAATTAGAATTATAATATTTAGGTGTAATGAAGATTCCGCCATACATGAAAGTTGAGGCAACTTTCCTAAAACTTAATAGTGAGACACGTCTCATATGAGAATTAAAAGTCTAAGCTAAGTCTCACTTCCGATCAGCGGTTTTTAAAATTCCAGAATAATAGTTAAAACGGATATTAAGAGGAATTCACTGTTGCAAGATACTCCAACAAGAAAGCCTAACAGTTAATTGAAAGCCTAAGCGTGTGGTCACAGTTTTGACAAGATACTCAAATGCAAAGACCGTCACAACAAACTCTGCTCAAGAAGTAAGTTTGAGACTGATTTCGAACAGCTATACAGATATATATTAAAGTGGGCGAAGGGTACATTAGAAATTGTTATACAAGAACTTCACTGGTAAAAATTGAATTTAAAAGGATATTGAAGTAAAGATGATAGACACCTTTTAAACATAAGATTATGAGACGCACCCCCATGTGTTAACATACCCAAAAGGTTAAGAATGGAGCACAACGTTGTGGAAAAAATCGTAACGTATATAGAGATAATCTCTTAAAGGCTTCTTAGAAGAGAAAGTAGAGGTTAATCCTTTCGAAAAAAAAAAAAAAAAAAAAAAAAAAAAATCACAAAAAATAAGAAGTAACTAAATTTAAGGAGATTTCCATTTCAATAGGATGGTTAGCGGGTTTATATAAATATAACAAGTAGAAAATAGTGAAGGATACCAGTCGCCAATAACACCAATAAATCAAAAAATAATAGAGTCCCAAGATTCTCCGATAGACTAATGCGACTAGAGCTATAAATTAAGAGGATAAAACAGAATCTCTGTATATTAAGAAAGGAAGTATTAGGGATAAAGCAAAGGAACTTCAAGAAGAGTATCTTCAAGACAGAAGATATAGCTCTATAACAGCTGAATTAAATTTGAACAACAGAAAGAAAAGGATTAGAAAATAAATATAGATATAAACTTGTCCCAGGCAGACATTACCAAGGGGCTCACATTGTTCTAGCGCACAACAAAAATACCAATACGCGGGAAGGAGGACTTATCATCAGGGAAAAGCAAAAGGATGACCAAAAATCCACGAAAGCCCATGGTCACCAAGTAAGGCGGAAAATTGACAATGTTCCATACCCTGTAAGAATAGATAGAAAGTTAGGAAACATTTCGAATGATACTTTAAAGACAAATAGACGAATTGAGTTCGAGTGAAGTTATCTTTTTTCGGTAATGTCGCTGAATGATCTCACGTTGCCGCGAGAATGAAATTGAAGGAAAGACGGGAACGAATATTCCAAGGCAAGTTAAATTCGAAAGCACAATTTTGAGACATCCACCGAATATAATATAAATATATAAATATATATACTATATCATATATATGGTAATATAATACATATATAATATATCTATAAATATTATATAATAATATATATATATATATAATAATATAAAATAGCTGGAAGATAATCACTTAAACTTATCCAATGGACCAAAAAGGGAGTGCAAAAATCGGTTTGGAACTCAAACTCAATCTGGAAGTTTTTTTTTTTTAATATTTATTCGCCAAAAAATTCATTTAATTTAACCGCTGTAAATTTGGGCCTAAAATTTTGGCCAACTTATTTCTGGTTAACTGACTCAGGAAATGTTGTGGTAAAATTGAAAAATTAAAATACCTTTTATTTTAGAATCATTTGAAACAAAAAAAAAAATTGAAAACAAAACATATCATTATTTCCATGAAAAGCGCAAACGATAGCACAAATAAGAATAAATTTAAAAAACAAAAGTGTTTCATTGAAATTAAAGAGTAATTACATGTAAAAAGAATAAAAAAAATTATATGGCCAACACATTTTAAGAAACAATTTAATTTGTTTTTTTTATTTTTTGTTTATTTTTTATTGTTTTACCTCAAATTGAACATAGTCAGAACGGAAAAGAAAATTCTGAAAATACCGAAATTAACTTCTAATTCTCCTCCAATATCTGCCTTCGCACTTTTGTTCTTCCAAACGATAAAAAAAGGTATGGAATACAACTTCCGGCTTGGCACAATTAAATACTTACGGATTGGTGAACAAGCTTATAACAGAAATTGACGGGAGTCGGCACTTGATTCTAAAATCAAAACAAGGCTACCGCTTTTAAAAATTAAATATATATAAATATTAAATATTACATATATCAAGAATAATATAATTTAAATCAATAATAAAATAGTATATCTAAATAATATAATAAATATAAATAAATTATATGTGTGATTTGTTGGACCGCGATGCTTTGTTGGCGGTCGTTTGGGGGTCAGAAAATTAAAATGGGAGTAAGAAAGATACGATTGAAGATAATTTAAGTAATACTTCTTTAAACACAATTATCATAAGTAACTCGTAAGGTTGGGTGTAGTAAATGGGTACTGAGAAAAGTATATGATTTTGTGGAAGAATAAGATGATCAATTGATGTATGTGGATTAGATTCCGTGAGGGTTAGGAAAGGATATCGAATAAGTTTATTAAAAAGAAACTGCTCGGTCATGCATACAAGGAAACGATATAGATGAATAATGAATAAAGGGAATAATGAATATGGAATTCCGTATCGCAAAAACAAAGTTTAAAATTGAATTAACTTACAAGCTTGACAAATAAGAACAGTTTAATATGCAAAAGGAATATTGGATCAAGTAGGATAAGAAACAGTATGGAATAAGAGAGCAAGCGTTAAAAGTAAAAAAAGCGCGGTTAAATGTACTAGAAATATAGTTCAAAGAAATTATAAAAGAACGAAAAAAAATACAAGTGCATTACACACAAAAGAGTTTAATTTACACTTCAAGAAACAAGGTAGGTAATATAGTATTTTTTCCATTCAATGCAGATCTTTAAAAT
>JABUQX010028097.1:22500-25000 GCA_015478945.1 Trachelipus rathkii
AGTATGTACTTTTTATTGCTCTTTTTAATTTTTGGGGTACTTCATACTCTTATTCGTCTAATGCTTGCCATAGCTTTTCCCTATCAATCCTATCAAAGGCTTTTTCAAAATCCACAAACGCCACATCTGCTCCTTTATTCCATTCTATTGTTTTTTCTATCATCATTTTCATGTAGAAGATTGGTTCCATTGTACTTTTTCCCGCTCTGAAGCCATATTGCCAACTTCCCAGTTTATCTTCAACTTTGATTCTCAGTCTCCTTTCCAATATTCTCTCGTATATTTTGCTTGCAACATTCAGCAAAGCTATTCCTCTGTAGTTATTACAAATTCTTTTATCTCCTTTCTTATATATATAGGGCACACCACCGCTCTGCTCCATTTGTCAGGTATTCTCTCTTTGTTCCATACCTCATTCAGTAGTTCTAGTAGCCATACTTCCACTCCTTCTCCAGTCTTGTATAATTTCAGTACTCAACCATCGGTTCCATGGGCTTTTTCCATTCTTTAGTGCTTTTATTGCTCTTTTATTTCCTCCAGCAACATCCTTCATAACTTTCTCCTTCGTCAACCACCTCCGGTTCCCTTTCTCATCTTGCACTCCCTTCAATCAAACCTTCAATCTCAACCAGTTCCTCAAAATATTTCTCTCCATTTTTCCAACACCTCCTCTCCCTACCAACGTTTCTCCCTCCTTATTCATTATGACGTGTGCGTTTCTGGTTCTTTTCGAGGTTCTCATACTTTTAGCCAATCCATAGATTAATTTTTTTGTCCCATCATGTTTCTCCAGATACGTTCCCTATTTTTACCAATGATTGCTTGCTGGAATACTCATTCTTTTTATCCTTTCGGAATGCTTCTGCTTCAACATAATCCATCGTTTTCTCAGTTTTTTACTTTCATCCCATTTTTCCTGTATGCCCCTATTCTTATCAGTTTGGCAGCCTTCACTCATCGTGCCATCATGCTGCCTTAATTCCTCCTCCCTCTACTTATTCTCTTTTCTCCCAGTACCTCTTTTGCTGTTCCCATCATATATTTTCCTTAAATTTATTCCATTTTTCATCTATTGTTTCTCTCATATTTCCTACTTGCATCTTTCTCCTTTTTAAGGTCTCATCAAATTTCTCCTTCGTTTCTGGTCCTTTAGTTCCTCTAGCAAATATCTCTTTTTAATTAATTTCCTCGGCTTATCTCTCTCTCTCCATCTCAGTATCCCAATTACCATCCTGTGGTCCGAATCCAAGGATACGTTCGGTAGGCTTTTCACGTCCATGAATATATTCTTTTATTTGCGTGAAACTAAATTTATCAGTTGACTTTTCTACGTTATCTTCCTTAATCCACACTCAATCTGTACAGGTTCATTTTTTATTTTTTCCATGTTTCCTTTCCTTCGTTGATCTCTCAAGTTGTCTTCCACTGCAAAATCTATCATCAGTTCCCCCTCTTCGTTCCTGTCTCCCACTCCGAAAGCCCCATGACTCTCTCTTCTCCCTCTCTTCTAGTTCCAATATGTGCATTCAGGTCTCCAATTATGATCTTTGTCTCTCCTCCAATCCTATCATACAGCAGTTGAAGTTCTTCTCTAAATCTCTCCTTTTCCTCCCTTGGTCTTCCCCTATGTGGTGCGTATGTTTGAATTATACTTAATCTCTCTCTCCTCTGACCTTCATCGTAATAGCCATCAATCTTTCATTTATCAGTATCGTTTCTGTTATATTCTTGTAGATATCTGGTTTCACTAAGATCGCAACACCGTGTCTTTTTTTTCTTCTTGCAATCACTTATATATCAGTACATAGTCTTCATGTATTCTCCTAGTACCCTCTCCCTCGTATCTCGTTTCACACATTCCAATCACGTCCAATCTTCTCTCCTTCATTAAGTCTACAATCTCCTCTTCCTTACCTCTCAGCGTACTCACGTTAATTGTGCAAATCCTATAGTACAAATCCTTATTTCTTAGTCCAATTTCTCGCCGGTTCATCAACCTTGGGTCAGTCCTGTTCCGAGGCATCACATTGGGTTCTTGAGCAAATGGGATTTCGGGTAGTGGCTTGCTGGGCCTGTCCTATACTATATATATATATATATATATATATATGACTGCTTATATATGTATATGTCTAAATTATATATATATATATATATATATATATATATATATATATATATATATATATATATATATATATATATATATACTTTATTCTGAACCTCAATTTCCTCAGTTCCTCTTCAAGCTATTTTTAATTTTGCAAAAAAATAATTTTTTGCCTCAAGCGATTTTTTTGGGCTATAGCTCTTTCTTGTTTTCTCCGATCTACATTGAATTATTAAATCGTGTATAATTTAGAGGGTACACCTTTTTTATTTTTGATAACTCTTAAATTTTTATACTTTTTGCGATATTACGGAAAAATTGGCTGTTTCTTTATTTTTTTTTTGAAATTATTTTCCTAGGGGAAAGTGGCAAATGGTATGGGTATACGGA